>CAUYON010008982.1:0-13940 GCA_963573935.1 Arctocebus calabarensis
CCAGGGCAGTTCTCCCACAATGGCTCCACACAGCCCACCACCAAACACTGGCAGCTCCTTCTGGGTTGGTGGCCCAGTCTGGGGGCCCAGACATCACTCAAAAACCCCCACACTCCTGCCCAACTTCTCCCAAGGCAGTTCAACTGAGTACCAAGTCCAAAAGAAACCCAAACAGCTCACAGGCAAGGCCTTTCCAGCCTGCAGTCCCACTGTTGCCCCACCCACAGTGGCCG
Organism: Arctocebus calabarensis; assembly: GCA_963573935.1. Taxonomy (NCBI): domain Eukaryota; kingdom Metazoa; phylum Chordata; class Mammalia; order Primates; family Lorisidae; genus Arctocebus; species Arctocebus calabarensis. The sequence goes on from CAUYON010008982.1 coordinate 234, forward strand.
ACAGGATCAGACCAAATGAACAGACACAACCACTTGCCCAATCTCTGCTGCTTTTGCATTCCTCAGGGTGTCCCTAAGCCTCACGCTGTCTCCCTGTGTCCCCAAAGTGAAGTTTCTGGGCAGATCCTGCCTGCCAGAGATGCCGAAAGTCCTCTCTCCCCAGTTTCATTGTGCCCAGCCGCAAGGAAGCTGTTACTCGGCCGCCATCTTGCTCCACCCTCCTCATCAAAATAATTTAAGGAGGTTTATTCTGAGTCAAATTTTAGGCCCATGACTCAGAACCACACCCAAGAGGCTTTGAGCATGTGGACTCACAGTGATGGGGTTACATTTTGGTTTTGTACATTGTAGGGAAATAGGGATTACTGGTGAGGTCATAAAGTAGCAGGTGGAACATATACATTGGTTTGGCTGAAAAAGGTGGAACATGTGGGAGAGGAGGCTTACAGTTTAGATTCTTTAGCTGACAATTGGCTGAAAGTTAGTCTGTCTAAAAGAGCAGGAGTCAATGAGAAGAAATGGTTAAGATAATGGGTCTGTTAATTAGAAACAAAGTTTGAGGAGACAGACTCAAGTGGTTTATGATGTATATTGAAACCTGTAGGTAGGTCTTGCATATCCATAGGCCTGTTAGTGCATGACAAAGGCATCTCTAAGAAGGGGAGGGAGCATAATGAGCCTTGTCTGATCTCCTTACTCATGGCTAGAAGCTCAGTTTTAGGATCTTCTTGGCTAAGAAAGGGTCCAGTCAGTCAAATGCTCAGGGAGAAGCCTTAAAATTTTATTTTAGTTCACATAGGTAGTTCTCAAAGAGGTCCTACTGCATTGAGCTCCTGAAGTGCTGGGATTACAGTAGTGACACACTACACCCAGCCTAAGTCACCTTTAACCAACTTATACAAAGATCCTTCCTCTCATCAACCACCACATCCTCACATCATGGATTCCTATAATAGCTGATGTCAGAGCAGTTACCAGAAATCAAAACTGAACCATGAACTTTACTCCAGCACAGAAGTACAAGGCTCCAAAAATATTTTTCCACTTCTGCTTCACTTCCCTAGCCTATTGCCCTACCTCATAGTCTATTGTGCTGTCTCAGTAGAAACCAGAAAAATTCAGGACCTACAGCCTTCCCAGATACCTGGGAGGCGGGGCCAGGAGGATGGGTTGGAGAGAAGAATTTGAGTCTAAAGTGAGCTATGATAATGTCATTGCCTCCATCCTGAGTACACTCTCAAAAGTCAAGAACAAACAAACAAATCCATGCCAGCATCTGCAGCTTTGAGACTTTGTGATGTGGGCTATTCTCACTGGGGTTAGGTGATATCTCAAGGTAGTTTTGATTTGTATTTCTATGATGATCAGGGAAAATCAGCAGTTTTTCAATGTTTGTTAGCCATTTGTCTGTCTTTACCAGAGAAAGTTCTATTCATATCTCTTGCCCAGTGGTAGATGGGATTCTTTACTCTTTCTTTCTTTGAATAATTTGAGTTCTCTGTAGATTCTAGTTATCACCTCTTTGTGAGATGCATACCTTGCAATTATCTTTTCCCATTCTGAAGGTTGCCTTTTTGCTTTACTTGTTTTTAGCTGTCTAGAAGCCTTCAGCTTAACTAAGACTCATTTGTTAATCATGGTTGTTGTGATGGCCGCTGAAGTCTGTGTCATGAAATACTTTTTCCAGTCCAATAATGTCAAGGATTTTCCTCATACTTTCTTCTAAAATTTTTAAAATTTCATGTCTTACATTGAAATTTTTCATCAGTCTTAAGTCAATTTTTGTCTTAAGTCATGCCTTTGATGAAAGGCATGAGTTGAGTTTCAGTCTTTTACATGTGGTTATCCAGTTCTGCCAGCACCATTTGTTAAATAGGGATTTTTTTCTCCACTGTGTGCTTTTGTTTGGTTTATCCATAATCAGATGGCGAATAGAGACTAGTTTTATCTCTTAGTTTTCTACTGTGTTCCATATGTCTGTGTCTCTATTTTTGTGCCAACACTATAATGTTTTATTTATTTATTTATTATTTTTATTAAGTCATATAGACATAGGTCATGAATACATTTATTCATATGTGGGGTGCAATGTGTTGTTTTTTTATACAATTTGACCTACTTACATCAAACTAATTAATGTAGCTTTTGCTTCATTTACATTCCTCTTTTGGATCACTGAGTAAAATAAAAGATTTTCTTTTTTTATTTAAAAAAAATGAACTGCCAATAATGTGCCCAAATCCCTCTGTTCCATTCTAATTCCTTATCTTTTTAATTTTTTTATTAAATCATAGCTGTGTACATTAATGCAATCATGGGGTACCATGTGCTGGTTTTCTATCCAATTTGGAATATTTTCATCAAATTGGTTAACATAGCCTTCAAGGCATTTTATTAGTTATTGTGTTAAGACAATTATATTCTACATTTAGTAAATTACACATGTATTTTGTAAGATGCACCATAGGTGTGGTTCCACCAATTGCCCTCCCTCCACTCATCCACCCCCTCCCCTCCTCTCCCTCTTCCCTTCCCCCATATTGTGTTTTTTTTTTTTTTTTTAAATTAAATCACAACTGTGTACAATAATGCAATCATGTGGTATGATGTGCTGGTTTTATATACAGTTTGAAATATTTTCATCAAACTACTTAAAATAGCATGGCATTTTCTTAATTATTGTATTCAGTCATTTATATTCTACATTTAGTAAGTTTTCCCTGTACCCTTTTAAGATGTACTGTAGGTGTGGATACACCAATTACCCTCCATCCAGCCATCCTTACCCCACCCCTCCACTCCCTTGCCCTTTTCCCCATACTCTTGGGCTATTATTGGGTTATAGTGTTCATATAAAAGTCATAGATTGGTTTCATAATAGAAATGACTACATTGGATACTTTTTCTTCCATTCTTGAGATACTTTGCTAAGAAGAATATGTTCTCAGTCCATCCATGTAAACATGAAAGAGCTAAAGTCTTCATCTTTCTTTAGGGCTGCATAATATTCCATAGTGTACATATACCACAATTCATTAATCCATTCATGGGCACTTGGGCTTCTTCTATCACTTAGCAATTATGAATTGAGCTGCAATAAGCATTCTGGAAAAAATATCTTTGTTATAATATGATTTTTGGTCTTCTGGATATATACCTAGTAGAGGAATTATAGGATCAAATTTGAGGTCTCTTTTTAGATCTCTAAATATTCTCCAAACATCTTTCCAAAAGGAAAATATTGGTTTGCATTCGCACCCACAGTGTAGATATGTTCCCTTTTCTCCACATCAATGCCAACATCTCTGGTTTTAGGACTTTGTGATGTGTGCTAATCTTACTGGAGTTAGAAGATATCTCAAAGTAGTTTTGATTTGCATTTCTCTGATGATTAAGGATAATGAGCATTTTTTCATATGTCTGTAGGCTGTTTCTCTGTTTTCTTCAGAGGATTTTCTCTTCATGTCTCTTGCCCAGCCTGACAAGGGATCTCTTGTTCTTTTATTGGTAATACATTTGAGTTATCTGTGCATTCTGGTAATTAAACTTTTGTTAGAGGCATAACCTGCAAATATCTTCTCCCATTTTGAGGGCTGTCTGCTTGCTTTACTCACTGTGTTATTGGCTGTGCAGAAGCTTTTTAGTTTGATCAGGTCCCAATAATGTATTTTTGGGGTTGCTTCAATTGCCTGGGGGGTTTTCTTCATGAAGCATTCATCTAGGCCGATTTCTTCAAGAGTTTTCCCTGCACTGTCTTCTAGTATTTTTGTAGTTTCATGTCTTTTTTTAAATTTATTTTATTATATTTAACATTAAATCATAGCTGTGTACAATAGTGCAATCAAGGGGTACAATGTATTGGTTTCATATACAATCTTAACTATTTTCATCAAAGCCTTCCTGGCAAATTCTCTGCTATTATATGAAGACATTGGTACTCTGCATTGAGCAAGGTTCACCTGTACCCTTCTAAGATTCACCAAAGGTATGGCCCTACCAATTACTCTCGCTCTGTCCCTCCCTCCCTTCACCCCTCCCTCCCCTTCCCCCTTACCCCATATTCTTGTGTTATAGTTGGGTAAACTATTCATACAACAGCTATAAATTAGCTTCGTATTAGGGATGAGTACATTGGATACTTTTTCTTCCATTCTTGAGATACTTTGCTAAGAAGAATATGTTCCAGCTCCATCCACATAAACATGAAAGAGATAAAGTCTCCATCTGTCTTTAAGGTTGCATAATATTCCATGGTATATATGTACCACAATTTATTAATCCATCCGTGGATCAATGGGCACTTGGGCTTCTTCCACGACTTAGCAATTATGAATTGGGCTGCAATGAACATTCTGGTACAGGTATCTTTGTTATAATGTGGTTTTTGGTCTTCTGGGTATATACCTAGTAAAGGAATTATAGGATCAAATGGCAGTTCTATGTTTAGATCTCTAAGTATTTTCCAAACATTCTTCCAAAAGGAACATATTAGTTTGCATTTCCACCAGCAATGTAAACATTCTTCCAAAAGGAACATATTAGTTTGCATTTCCACCAGCAATGTAGAAGTGTTCCCTTTTCTCCACATCCATGCCAGCATCTCTGGTTTTGGGATTTTGTTTTGTGGGCTAATCTTACTGGAGTTAGATGATATCTCAAAGTAGTTTTGATTTGCATTTCTGTGATGATTAAGAATGATGAACATTTTTTCATGTGTCTGTAGGCCGTGAACCTGTCTTCTTCAGAGAAGTTTCTCTTCAAGTCCCTTGCCCACCCTGAGATGGGATCACTTGTTCTTTTCTTGCTAATACATTTGCAAGAAATGTATTAACTAATTTTTGAAATGCTCCCTGAATTTCTAAATCCAACTTTCCCTCTATTTTATTGATCTTATTTGCAATCCAAATTCTGAATTCTGTTTCTGACATCTCTGCCATCTGTTTATACATAGGATCTTCAGTTGTGTCCGATGAATTGTTCCTTGGGGGGGTTGATCTGCTCTGGTTGTTCATGTTGCTGGAGCTTTTTTGCTGATTCTGCCCCATGATTATTTTGCACCATTTGGCAAGCTGAGCAGATAAGGATAAGTTGGGTTGGGGGTTCTCAGGGTAGTGATTGGCCAGTCCTTTGCATGAAAGCTGGGACTGACATCTGTACCTGTTCCCCTAGAGTTTTGCTAGGACCTGTACAGTGCTACTTCCTGGGACACTGGGAACCTTCTTGGTGTGGTGGGGTTAAGTGGCTCTGTCTTGTTTTCAGCTGGTCTCTGTCTTACTCTAGAAATCAGTTACTCTGGGTTGAAGTCTGAGCTGTGGAGAAATACCAGCAGTTAAGTTACCCAGCCCCTCACAGGCAACAATTGGAAAAAGAAAATCAAATCTTCCCACTACCACACACCTAGAGTACCACTTTGGATAGTCCTCAGGTGATTGGCCCAGATGAAGAGGTCCCAGTCAATCGTCCCAGTCAGCACCGGCCTCAGGTGGGAGAGTTCAAAAGGTCTCCAGCAACTAGATATCAGGGGTCTGCTGGCGACTCTAGTATAACTCATTCCGGTGCTCCGTGAGATCAGAAGGACCCACCCCTCCAGCAAATAAATTAGTCTGGGAAGGTTGATGCCTCCTTCCTCACCTTGCACCAATGTCACACCCAGTCACTGGTAACCCCACAGTGTGATCTAGTTCCCTCCAATGAGCAGATGCTCCAGGGGTTTGCACCTGCCTGAGTCACAGGGATATCTGAGTCACCTCAGCCAGGCCATCAGTCTCTGCCACTCTCTGTCACTATTCGGCAGGGGGAGGTGAGGCCTGACAACCTCAGGTGCTTGATAGGGGCTGGGGCGATTCACTCAGTTCCAGTCCTGTCCCTAATTGATATTGTTGACAGAACAAAACCACTTGGCTAAATTTGTTTCTGTTCTGGTTATTTTCCCCCTTTCTCTCAGCTTTGATCCCCTGAGGGCCGGGTGTATCTGAAGCTCAGTAAAGCAGTCCTCTGGGTCAGCCCTGCCCTGGGAGTCTGCTGTCTCTGCATGTGTGTTCTAATCCCCGTGTGCTTCCCAGGCATGCCCTTTACTCCAGGAGCCTGTGCTCTGTCCCAGATCTGTTCCACCAGCTGCCGCCACTGGAGAAGCTACCCGGCCTCCCCAGGTTGCCCAGAAAGACTGGGAGTATTCCTTCAAAATATCGCCAAGGGTGTGAGCCCCACTATCACCATTCCCTCTGCTGCCTGTGCCTCTGGGTACTGCTTCTCCCTCAGCAGTAAAGTCAGCACAGATCAGCAACAGTCTATGCCCTGTCTACACCCATTGAGAAAAGGCTCAAGAATCTGGACTCTATGGGGGACAGGCTTCCAGGCCTCAGGGTGAGAGTAGAGGGGAGTGCCAGGAGTTCAAAATGGTAGGTAAAGAGTATATACAGTTTTATGCCTGGCAGGAGAGTGCCATGGCACCCTAGTAGGGGAAGAAGATCTGGTTTTTAGAAGGTCTCTCCCGTGGGGTAAAGTGGGAGGACATTTGAACTCTGCTTGCTTGTTTTTATGGAGGTTTGGAGTATACTGCAAGCTGTTCTCATGGGGGACGGGATTCCCATCCGCTTGGCGATGATTCTTTTGTTTGTATCCTTGGGGTTACAGGTCACCTCATCATGGCTGATGTGCGTTCTTTGACCTTTTCTTTAGGTTCAGATCTGAACCATCAGCTTTCTTGCTATATTTCTGTCCTTTAACTCTCTTTCTGGATGGGAGCCTCTGTGGAAAGCTGTCTAAAGACCGCCATCTTAGCTCCACCCCCTCATGTTTCTTTTTAATGTCAAATCTTTGAAACCCAGTGTATGTTGGTTACTCACAGTGGGCTTCAACTGGGACTAGCTGAGTTTCTAGTGCTCAGTAGTCACATGGGGCTGGCCACCACTGTGTTGGACAGCACAGCTCTAAGAGCTCATTGCCAGTTTGCAGCAGAGCCAGGAATACTACATGGAGCCCACATTTCCTAACCCTCTGGCTGAAATTCTTGTCACAACATGGCGGGGGATCAAGACATTTCCTGAGAACAGAGTCGCATTCTTCTGCCCTGTCCCCTGCAGCCTTAGTCATGAGCAAACCCCAGAAAATGCCTCTGAAAACCTCCAGAACAAAGCCTTTAAGAAGTTTTAGGAGAAATTTAGTTTGTCTTGCTTTTTCGAATGTAGGCTTAAAGATAATGTGATAAAAACTTTTAAGGGGCGATGGGAGGGAAGAAATTTGGCCACAGATGGGATCTTGGCTGTTGAAGTCCTGTCAAAGTCATTATCAAGAAAACATTGAAACTGTCCATTTTGTCATTAAGGGAGGTGTGTCCCAGGGATTATATGTCCCTTTGTCAGTGTAAACAACTCATAGATCAGGCCATGAACAAGCTTCTCAAACTTTCCAGGTCTTGCCTGTGACTTTGACACAAACCATTTAAATGATGTGAAAAGAAAACAGAAAGCTTCCCTTGAGTGACACACTGGTACCTCTTCAGCGAGAAAGGCTCTTTGGGATCTAACATTCCAACCCAGGGTACAGAAACCCTCTCCTCCCTGCTCAGCCAGGGAGAAGGATGCTTTTTTGGGGAAACAAGGTATACCTGGGCCAGATAAGCACACATAAAGACAAAGGAGTTTTTAATTTGGGAATGTAGATTATATTCCACAAGTTTAACCAAATTTCACCTAAATCTGAACTCTTCGATGGCCTGGCCAGTGATGGGGAGAGAGTAGGGAATATTGGCTTGCATAGTTCCTTAGAGTTTAGCAGCTTGGAGGGGTTTTAAAATATAGATATGTCGCCCTTTCTTATTGGTAAATAGATTGTTGTGCCTTGAGAATTCCCAAGGGATTTAATTATGGAATTTTCATTAAATTCCAGTGCCCAGGGGGCTTGAAGGACCACCATGGAGGTGACAGGAGGTAGAGGCTAGACATCAGCTCCCCTTTGCTTTCATCTTCCAATATCTTCCTCACTGCCTCCCTACCTTGGACATAAGGGACTCCTCCAGCAGGTTAAAATAAAAAGGTAAAAAAGGAAGAGTTTAAGAAATGGCAAGAAATTAAATAAGATAATGGAATGAAAGAGAGATGGTTGTAATAGTTATAGCAAAGGATGGGCAGCATACCAAGTCCCTGCCAGGGTTTCCCACAGAAGACGAGTGTCCTTGTTGAGGTGGTTGGGAACGGCCAGCAGGTGTCCTGGGTCCCTGCTTGCCCAGAGCTGAGGTTTACTCTGGAAGGTCCCCAAATCCTGCTCAGGCATGCCATCATTGTCATTGCCCTTTTCCTGCCCCACCAGGGTGTAGTAGGGAGCTTTGCACGACATCTATCTCTTCAGGGGTCTAGGGCCAGGCAGCCCACACTTCAACATGTAGATCTGGTCCTGATACACAGGGTTAATCTTTGGGAGTGCTATAAGGTTTGATTTTATTTTACTGTTGAAGAACTTTACTCCTGAGCTCATCAGAAACCCAAGAAAACATGGCTAAGAAAGAGGAGGGTCAGTATAACAAATGCCACCATCTGCTCCAGCAAAGAGCTTTGTATCTCCAAGGCTCATTCATTTTCTTCATCTCATTTTAACTTCACAGTAACCCTGGAAAATAAACATTTCTGTATCTAAGGTGGTTACTCTTATAGTTCCCTGTGGGGAGAGGAGAAACGGAGGCACGTCGAACAAAAGCAACTTGCTCAAGCCACTGGAGGAGACACAGGGATCTAGCACTGGTGGACAGTTGAAGGATGGCATAGTCAGTGGGACTGTCCAGGTGTCTCAGGGTAAGGGCTGGCCTTGCTAGTGTGGGGCTGGAGGGGTCATGTGCTATTTATAGTCAGGGCAGAAGGAGGGGACTTGGTGGTGTCTTCAAGAAGGTCAAAGTAGACAGTGCTTCTCAAGTGACTCATGAGAGGACCCAGTGGAGAAGGAGGATGGCCAAGCACAGAGTCAAATAGCTGGGAACCAAGGAGGTGAAGTTTATGACAGCCAGGGACATGGGGGGGCGTGGAAGGAGGGATGGGGCAGAAGCAGGAGCCATTGTTTAATCCCCATGGCCACCCTGTGTGCAGTGCTTTCCTCCTTGAAGTTCCTCAGTGTCAAGACTTGTTAGAGCAGAGCTGCATACAGCAAACTCCAGGAGAAAGCTCCTCCTTCCCATCCCCGACAACCCCAACCTTCCCAGGTCTAACCATGTGCTGCTGCAACGAAGTTGTCACTCCTGGGTCACCTGCAGGACTTGAGCCACATGCCACTTTCATAGGACTTGTGCTCCAGACCCTGTCAGTCTATTGGTCGCTCTGAGGTGATGTGGGTGGTGATCAGTACACTGATCATGCAAGTTGCAGTCATTTTCTCCCCCTAATTTCTACCAGATCCTACCTCTTTCTAATTAATGCCACAGGTAATCCCTCCTCCCACAAGGAAACAATTCCATCTTCCAAGCAGGTGTGTGGTTCTCCTTCATCTCTGACAGCTTAGACACAGGCAAACAGAAATAACGTGTGCCACTTTCAGAGGCTATTCAGGAAAAGAGCTTTCTGTTTTCTTTCAAATCTCAGTGGCATTGGTTTGTTTGTTTTAAATGAGACGGTGTGAAATGTCTCTCCTTAGGAGAAGGGAGTTCTAATGAACAAGGCTGGCCCATTTTCCACTGGGTAATGAGTGCACACAGGTAGCTGCTGGGAACAGTGATGTATTCAGTTGTCACTCTGATTTTACACTGGGGCTGGGTGGCCTGTTTAATATATGAACATAAATCTATCACCTTTTTTTACAGGTTCCCATTTGGAGAGCCAAAGCCTTGGAATAATGCATGCTCAGTGTTGGCGAGACTGGCACAGCCCTTCCATCATTTCCATGAAGTCTATGGACATTTACAGGTACTGTGTATGATAAACAGACACACAGAGTTATGCATGCATTAGAACTGCAAATGTCAACTTCTTTTTTCTTTAAAGACCAATTTAAGAACATTGGAAATGCTGTCAAGTCTCGCAACTTCTGAGAGGCAGAGGCATTAGATCAGGGAAGGCAATACTCAGTACTCAATCAAAATTAAAGCAGCCTCCTTTGGTCTTCAATAAAAAGGGCAAATATAGTCCCTTACTCTTTTATGTCACCAGCATTTTTGGATTCTAAGATTTGTAACTCAGTGTAAATAACAAATTACAAATGAAGTTTCAAGGAGAGAAGAGATGCTGCCATCAGATGAAAGTTCTGGGGATGTGAAGGTGTAGGGCATAACAGGTGGCACTGAGAGGGGTGGCAGAGACTACGTTTGAAACTTTGCACACTAGTGAACCCAAGCCTCTCTGAGCATCTGCTCTACATCATGTGATTATGTGAACGAGCATGAAAATAAAGAACCATGGCAAAGAGGAGACACTTGGTTGTCTATAAGAGGCAAGGACAGCCTCAGATGAGAATTTGAATATTTCTTTGGAGTTCTGGAACACCAGTCTTGGAAGAGGACAGACAAGTGCAATGTGTGCGGAAATGTAGACTCTGAGCTGCAGTCAGCCTCCCAGACCAGTTAAGGGAGTTGTTAAGGCAGATCATGCAACTTGTAGAGCTACTATTCTCTTTAGAGCAGTGGTAGGGAGCTTTTTACAAATGACCAACATCCAAGCTTTAATAAAGATCATATCAGTTAGGTAAAAAGCTGGGGCCCAGCAAGAGTATTTTTTGAGATTCCCAGATAACTCTGACGGGAAACTGAGCCTGAGAACCACCTCCCTGGGGAAACATGGGCCTGATTCCTCCCTCAGTGGCCAAACATATGTCCCCAAGAAGAGACTTCCATAGGCCCATGCCCTGAGAAAGGTCATCTATAAAACTCTGACCATGGTTAAATCCCTGTTGTCAGTAGGTAAAGTCACTGCTCCCAGAACAACGTAGTAGCTGATGGGATAGTTTCTGGATTGCAAAGAAGACACATTACCTCAGCACTGTAATCCAGTACCTGGATTATAATTCACATTCAGTGAATGAATGTCACTTAGCTCCCCCAGGCATTAGGCTTTTTATCTCAAAACATGAAAGAATTAGACCATACAATCTCTAAGACCACCTCAAATTCTAAAAATTGGAAACCAATATTGTTTATTTACTATGTATAATCTACCAATTGGATCCATTCTATTGGATCCATTCTACCAATAGAATTTATCACCCTCTATCCACTTTTAAAAGAAACCTTCTAAGATACAATAGTTATGTAAGGTGTTACTATTAGAGGAAGTGAGATCAGGAGTATGTGGAAAATTTCTGTGAGATGCCCAAAATTATCCCAGAATTAAAAGTTTATTTTAAAAAAGAACCTCCCCATGCAGTTAAGAGGTTTACTGCCTGCCTCCTCACTATACCACGCAAATTGCCACATTTGAACAAATCCCTTGGCTAATTGTTTTTTCTTTCCCTTGTCCATTTCCATCATTCTCATGTATATTCTGTACTCCTAGTTAACAAGATGCACTTGATGGCCATTGAGGTTCTTGCCATCCAAGGGTCTAAGGCTTAGACCCTTGTTTCTGTTTCAACTTTTCCTCCAGCCTTTAAGGATCTTTCCCTTCATTCAGGTTGTTATTGTGTTGTGGTTTTAGCCAAAAAGAAAAAAAGAAACAGAGAGAATTTGTGACACAAGGTATACAAATGATGAAAAATCAAATGGGGCCAGTGAGGCTGTGAATAAAACAGCAGGAGGAAGCTGCTCCCTGAAGGCTGGAGGGGTAAAGGAAGATGTGTTGGACTAGAGCCTCATGACGGGGTCACCCTTCACCTGGTGGGACTGGGAGCCCTCGGTGGAGGGTAGGGGTCCTTAAGTGGGGACCTGGAAGATAAAGGAGACACATTGCTTGCCAAAACACCCCTGAAGCAGAGAGGAGACCCATGCTGCCTCCTCCTTTCTTCCTGCCCCCCCATCTCCCAAAAGTGCCTCTCATTCGCCAAATCCAGTGGAAAGCTAGAGGTTATGGAAAACTGGGAAACAGGACTGGAATACAGAGCAAAGCAGGGAGAGGACAAGGAATGAATCTGAAGCCAAAAGGCTAGGAAACAACACTGCACCTGTAGCATGTGCTAAAGCCTGCTATGTCCTGTGTTGTCTGGTGTCTAAGACACTGCTGTCCAATAGAAAGATAATGCAAGCCATGAAATGTGAACCACATATCTGTTATAAATTTTCTCATAGTCACATTTAAAAACATAAAAAGAAGTGCCATCAATTTTAATAACATATTTATTTTCTCTAGTATATCCCAAACATGATCATTTGAATATGCCATCAATATTACCATTTCTAAAGACATATTTTATGTATCTTTCATGTTAGATCTTTTGAAACTCAGTGTGCATTTTATACTTATAGCCCATCTGAATGTACACATTGCAGGTCTCCTGGGACTAGTGGTTCCTCTACTAGAGGACACAGCTGTATGAGTTCCAAAGGACTCTTAGGGTTTCAAGTTTTTTTGGAAGAGTATAAAATTCTTGAGGTCAGACAAGAAATCCACTATGGTGCACATCTCCACATCTCAGAGAGTCAGACAGACCTCACAAAAGTGAAAGTTTCAACCAGTTCTTACTGAACTTGGCACTGAAATAGGGAGAAAAAAATGTGTTGAATATGGATCCCAGAAGCCTGAGAAAGATAGTGCTCTAATATGCCAGATTTAATGACATTTAAAACTATTTCACATGTCATATAAAGTAGCTTCAGAATCACGGGCTGCATTACTGACTGCAGGTTTCTTTTGGGTGATGTTGGATGATGATATATTAGTTTGTACTAGCTTCCACTTTCCCACCTGTGATCTTCTCAGAGTTGGAGGGGATCTTTCTTTTTTTAAGAAAAGGTCTTGATTCAGGATCTGGGAGGTATGGATTTTTTTTTTTTAATTTTTATTAAATCATAATTGTGTACATTAGTGCAATCATGGAGCACAATGTGCTGACTTTATATACAATCTGAAATATTTTCATTGAACTATTTAACATAGCTTTCATGGCCTTTTAATCACTATATGAAGACATTTATATTCTGCATTTAGTAATTTTCACTTGTACCCTTGTAAGATGCATCGTAAGTGTGATCCCACCAATCACCCTCCCTCCATCCATCCTCCTCCTTCCCCTCCCTTGCCCCTTTTCCCATTTCTTGTGCTATAACTGGGTTTTAGCCACATAACAAAATCCCAAAACCAGAGATGCTGGCATGGATGTGGAGAAAAGGGAACACTTCTATATTGCTGGTGGGAATGCAAACTGATACATTCCTTTTGGAAGGATGTTTGGAGAATACTTAGAGATCTAAAAATAATTCTGCCATTCGATCCTATAATTCCTTTGCTAGGTATATATCCAGAAGACCAAAAATCACATGACAATAAAGATATCTATACCAGAATGTTTATTGCAGTCCAATTCATAATTGCTAAGTTGTGGAAGAAGCCCAAGTGCCCATCAACCCACGAATGGATTAATAAACTGTGGTACATGTATACCATGGAATACTATGCAGCCTTAAATAAAGATGGAGACTTTACCTCTTTTGTGTTTACATGCATGGAGCTGGAACATATTCTTCTTAGCAAAGTACCTCAAGAATGGAAGAAGAAGTATCCAATGTACTCAGCCCTACTATGGAGCTATGGGTTTATAGCAGTTTCCTATAGGCCAGGAGAGGATCACAAGTCATATACACAT
>CAUYON010008984.1:0-11273 GCA_963573935.1 Arctocebus calabarensis
TAAGGCAAACCTGGGGCTCTTGAGGGGTGATGACATAAGCTGGAGCCATGAGAATTTGCCCCGGGCACTTTCAGTCCAGTTTGGGTTCCGATGGGGTCACTGTCCAAGGAGGCCTCGAGGAGACGCCTGTGCCTTGGTGTCTCCTTCACTTCACACTTAGGACTAAATGTGTAACCCCCATTTCCTATGCCTAGGTCAATTTCTTGTGAATTTCCTAGGCCTCAATTCCATGAATGGACTGTATCCATTCATTGATACATTCATTCACCTTGCCCCCTGTGGTGGAAGGGACTGTATTCATTCGTTTCCTGGCCAAGGAACCCATACACCTATATATACCCTGAGACTAAAGACCTAAAGGAGGAGATGGGAAAAGACTGGGAGAGAAACGGAGAGAGCTTCTTTCTCCCCACTTGAATTCTCTCCCCCTACCAGGAGCTTTAGTGTTTTCTGTATTCTTTTCTGTAAATAAATTCTGTCTTACCACTGGGAGGGGTAGGGGGGAGAATAATGTAATGGAGAATAATAAAATACATGTATAAATAAAAAAAGAAAAAAGAAAAAAAGTTCTGGGTTCAAGCAATCCTCCTGCCTCAGCCTCCTGAGTAGCTGGGAGTACAGGTGCCTACCACAACACCTAGATAATTTTTCAGTTCTTTAGACTGGTCTTGAACTCTTGAGCTCAAGCAATCCACTTGCCCTGGTCTCCCAGAATGCTAGGATTATAGCCACGAGCCACTTCTCTTGGCCTCCAAATACAATTTTTCAATGGCTGCATAATATTCTATTTTATAGAAGAATCAACTGCAATTTTTTCATATTTACTAAACATCATATATATAAGAAAAATTATAGCTATAATGTATATTTAAGTATGTAACAATCAGAACTTATGTGTCTTCCTTAGGAAAAAAAAAAAGAAATATGTTAAGGTGATAGTTAAAATATTTGACAACCAACTGGTACATGCACTGAGCTGTCAGAATCGACACTAACATTTGCGCCGAAGATGACAGAAGACTTTGCTTTATTTTATTTTATTTTTTGCCGTTTTTGGCCAGGGCTGGGTTTGAACTCACCACTTCCCGTACATGGGGCTGGTGTCCTACTTTTTGAGCCACAGGCACCATGTAGAACCTTCTGTTTTAAGAGGTGTTCTGTCCATTGCTTCCAGATCCTGGATTATGGGGAGATTTTAAGGGGTCCTTGGTAAGGGAATGGGCTTCAAGGAGACATCTCAATAAACTGAGCAGCAGGTATTTACCAAAGTGTATAAACATTTTATAATATTCTAAAAGCTATAGAGATATACTGGTGCACATCAGCTGCACATTATGATACTGTTTGAGAATTTGACTTCAGACATTAATTTGTTTATAAATTCTGTAACAATTCCATGTTTTCATTAATACATTTTATAGCATTTTCACAGGTCAAGTCTCATAATTGTATTTTTTTTGAAATTTTTTTATATTCCAGAAGGTTTTCTTCTACTTTAAGCATTAACCTTGTTAAGATCTTTAAAACTTTTTATGTTGATTTTGTTTATAATTAAGTTGAATTCAAGAAAGCTTAACAACAAAAACATTGACACTTTCCATCAAAAAACATGGTGTGCATCTTGACTTATTCACACATCCTGGTGAGAACTGGATAACCCTCACTTAATAGTTATAGAGTAGCCTAATCATTCAGTGGTTATTTGGCATTACTGTTTAAATTTTCTTAATTTATTTTGAGGAATAATGTCCCTACAATTATATGAAATGTCACATTCTTGCTCAGGTCACTGATTTCCTTTAAGATCCTGATGTTTTCTTGCTCTTGAGAATCTTTTACATGCTTTTTCCTGGAGAGTTTCAGTATAGAACTCATTATCCAGTTCATACCCTGGATATATATATATATCCTGTACATGTGTACACATATATGTTTGTGTGTATATAATATATAGCATATATATGGTGCTATATAATATAAATAATATACACTATATTATATATATAATAGCACCATTAACTTCTCTTCTACGTTCACTGTGTGTCAGATTGCTGAGCACTTCATGTGAATTTTCTCATTTAACTTTTAAAATAAACTACTGAGATAATATTATTTCTATTTAATATATGTGGAAAATGAAACTCAGCGAGCTTAAGACATTTCCTAAAGTTCTCAGAATTAAAGAATCGTGGTGAAATCATAAGCCTAGGGAGTTTGACATCAAAAGTTCGTCTTGAAACAGGGACATTAGGTCTTCAGAGTATTTGTTATGGAGTCCAGGCCAGGACGATGGGCTTCCTCAGACATCCTTCCTGTCAGTGCGTTTGTGTCCAGGTGCTTCATGTTTCTGTCAGGTAGTTGGGAGACCTGAGGCTGTGATGAGTTCTGCTGCCAATTGGCCAAGAGACACTAACCTTCCTCATTTATTCTAACAAATTATTTACAAATATAAAACACTTTGTGATCTATAAAGCCCATTCACATCTATTATTTGAGTGATTGCTATGGTAGAGAAAATGCTGCACACCCCCACCCAGATGCCCATGTCCGAATCCCCTCAAATCGTGAATACATCTCATAAAATAGGAAAGGGAAATTAAGGTCTCTGGTGGAATTAATGTTTCTAATCAGTGAGTTGTGGCGTTTAAGATTAGGAGAATGTCGAGGTGGGCTCAATGCAATCACAAGGGCCTTGATAAAGAGAGTCAATGTCAAAGCAGAAAGAAGGGGTCAGAAGTAGGAAATCCAAGAAACCTCTGAAAGCTGGTAATGGCAGGAGAAATAGATTTTCTCTGAGAGCCTCCAGAAGGAGCTCACACCTGTGTCAGCATCCTGATTTTAGTCTGGTGTAAACCTTTTTAGAATTTGGCCTCCAAAATTGTAAGATAATGAATTTATATTGTTTGAATTCATGAAATTTGTGGTTATTTATTAGTGACAATGGAGGATAATATAATTATCAGTCCTAATAAAGTTCTCCTGCATGGTAGATATTATAATCACTGTTTTGTAGATGTGCAAATGAGACGCAGAGTTAAAATGACCTACTTAAGGAAATTCAACCATTAAGTACTGAGTAGGAAGTTAACGCAGGTTTTTTGACTACAAATCCAATTCACTTTTTATATAAAATGAGGAGGTTGGATGACATTCTCTCTAAGGTCCTTCTGGCTCTGATGTTCAGTGATTTGTGGCAAATGAAATCAGTGATGAAAATGTGAGAATTTGTTGGCTGTGTATCTTCTCAGTTCTCGGAAGCATTTTTAAACCAAAAAGGTTTTGGCATCATTTTTTCTGCATCATAAAATAGGTGGTTTCTTCTTCTTCTTCTTTTTTTTTTCTTTTTCTTTTCTAGTGTAAACTTTGTAGCTTTTGCTCCCAGTTCTGAAGTTCAGCAACTTAGGCTCTTTCAATACATAACTGAAGTCATTTTCTTCTGTGCCTTTTAAGGGTTTGCTGGCATTTCACCAAACTGACTTTGTGCTGACAAAGACTGATTTTTACTTGACCTGTCTCTTGAATGAAATTCGTCTTTTCAACAGTTCAAAACATTTTGAACACGCAGGATTGAAATTAGCATTTGTTTCAAAATAAATTACAAACAATTTCTTGTTAAGTAATATAGGTATTAATGTACTGATAGAAAAATGCACATACTATCAAAATATTTTTCATTTCTAAACATCACTTTTAGGAACCAGTGTTTTATTTTCAAAGTTGCATTTAACAGGTCTTAGAGATAAATGAGTAGAAAAATGATCCATAATTTCTCTGACAGGATGATCTCTGTTGACTTTTCAGAAAAAAAATGCAAATAACCTATGTACCTGTTTAGAAATATAAGTGGAAGGAGATGGTGTAAATTAATGGAAAGGTAAATAATTTGTATGTCACTGGTTTAATTTCTGTGCATATATAATAGTCACATGATCTGTTAATGCCAGAAAACCTAGATCCTATCTCTAAGTATCATTTGGGCTTAATTTTTGCTTAAAATTCAGGTAGCAGATTTGAAATTTATATTAAATAAAATTTAACCTTAAACTCTATGAATAAAACAATAAACAATGAAAATAACTGAATTCAAACAAATATAAAAACAATGCACTATTTATTATACATGAAAGAAACTACAAATATTATTTTAATTATCAGTCTCAGTGAAGAGGGGCGAATTTCTTTTCCAAGTGTTGTTAAGGGACTTGTTTTAGTTTATTTTTCCTTTCTCATTCATTGTTAAAGTTCTGCTTTGTTCACTGAGCTCTTTTGTGTTCTGTATTTTGGCACTGAAATAATTGCTTCTACATGCCATAGAAGCTTCTTAGTAGAAAATTTTCTATAGTTACCATTTCACATGAAATTTGCTTCAGATGCACTTTACATTCATCGCCAATTCCTTATTCTGAGTACGACACAACCTTTTTCTGAGGGCTCTCTACACCTACATATCTGCTTTAACCACATTTGTTATGTATGTCCTGAAAGAGCATGGTGTTAAGTGATGGAGCAAAGCCATCACAATGTTCTGTGGCAAGAGGAGTCCTTCCCTACATTGTCTAAACCCAAATCAGCTACCTGATTGCAAAAAAAAAAAAAATACGGTGCTATGGAAATTTTGCATATTAGTCTTTGACATTTCTTCCAGTTAGAACATATCAAATATTGTTTTTTGTTGTTATTTTGTTTGGCTTGGTTTTGTTAGCTTTAATATTTAAACTCTTTAGGAAATTTTTTCAAGACTGTTTTTTTAGCACACTTTTAAGTTCACAGGAAAATTAAAAGGAAAGCACAGAGATTTTCCCTGTCCTTCCTGCCCTTACACGGGACAGCCTCCCCCATTATTAGCATCTTCCATCAGAATTGTTCACTTGTTACACTTGTTGAACCCACATAGACTCATTATTATCACCCAAATTAGTTTATTATACATTAGGATTCATCTTCGTGTTTTGTAGTCATAGGTTTTGACATATGTATGATGACATATGATGCCATTCAGGGTAAGTTCACTGAACCAAAGTCATCTGGGCTCTGCTGATTCATCTCTTCCGCCCCCCCAACCTGCTATCAATGATTCTTTTACTCTTGCCATACTTTTGCCTTTTCCAGAAGGTCATATGTTGCGTGAACGGAGACGCGAGGGACAGTAGCTTTGCCCCAGGTGTAGAGACTCGTACCTATAATTATTAGGGGAAATACAAGAAACAGACTACACACTCTCCAGGTGGCGTGTAGCAAATTGTCTTTATTCTGGACCACCTTATATACACTGGTGGTCACGTACACACTTAATCTATAATCTATAGCTTTTTCCCATTACCCAACTTCTTCTAACTATAATTAACTACCGGAAAAACATTCACTCTACAAATCAACACATTACTTTCTGTTTTTACACTCTTCTTAGACATGCGTCATCTTTTCAATATAGGCTCTCAATAAAGATCATAAAGAGCTGCAGGGGAGTCTGGTGAATGAAACCCCTCAAGCACACACTTAGTTAACCCAAAATGGATTTATGACTTTGTTTTTCTACAGAGCAGAAATCTTTAGGCCCCAAGACATTATGCACAGACAGACATATGTCATCCTCTAATCCGTATCACCAGGGGTGGGGTTGTCGGCCCCTAAGCACCTGGGCTTAACGGAAGCATACTTTACTGTTTTTATGGACTTTTACCTCTGAACAAACAGCCTCTGTGTATGCTTCAGGGGGAGCCCAGCTTTCTTGCTTCTGTATTAGCAAAAGCCATTTCAACCCATTAAAGGCTTGCCTTTGTGTGGCTTATGTAGGGTGGTCTTTTAACCCTACAGGATTGCCGACCAAACGGTGGTGTCGTCCCTGTTCCCGGCACACACCCTTGGGGCCGTGCCTCGCAGAGTGCACTGTGCGTGTGTCCCCAAGGAGTCGCCAGGGGGGTTGAGGCGGTGTTGGAAGCGGAGGATTGGCTTTTTTTTCTGTTTTTATTCCCTCCCCCCCGCACGTGGTGTCGTGGGGTGAGGCCGAGGGGCTAGTGTGCTGCCCCGGTGCTGGTTTCTCCGCACAGTGGCGGGGTCGGGCTCCGGTGATGATGTCACTGCCCTCTCCCCAGAGGTCCCCCTGCTGCTGTCTTAAGCGTGCTGGACGGAGGAGGCTCCTGGCGCGAATGCTCAGGGTGCTGTTGGGTGCTTTCTTCGCCCATACCGCAGATCCCCCCCCCAAGCTTCCGCAGGTGTGCCCTGAGCGCCTCTGCTGGGCCCACGTCGAGGGGCGACCGGTGCATAGGGACGATCTCGCCCTCGGTGAGAGTATCTTCTTTAGCGATCCTGGAGGTGTGCCTTTTCCTAGGGTTTAGCCAATCCCCCGGTCAGCTGCCTCCCTCCGCTGCGCGTCGTCAGCCGCCCTTGTGCGCTGCCGGTTGTGAGCCGGCAGAGTTTTCCCCTTCTCTCTCAGCGAAGGCAAGAGAAAGGGGTCCCCCGACCCGCGGTGGGGTCCAAGCGCTGCTCTCGGCCTACTGTGGCCCAAACCTCCCCCCTCTGAGTCGTGGGAGGGTCCCACCGGGCCTGGCCAACGTCTGGTTGTGATCGGGGATGTGGAGGAAGGGGGTTGGGAGTGACTGCGCCCAACCCCCACCCACCCCCGCCCTGTGGGCGAGCCGGCTTTCTGCCCGATTCCCCACTCTGGGCCGCGGCTTGGTGTACCCGGTGGTGTCCGGGTGCACGGGTAGGGGTCGCCCCTGGTCCAGGAGCCGTTCCCCTGAGGATGCAGTCCACCTGGGTGTTGGGGCCCGGACGTGTTGGAGGTGACGAGAAAAGGTTAAGGGCTCGTGGGGTTGGGCCGTCGGGCGAGGTCGCTGTTGAGGGAAGCCCCGGCAGCGGGGGCCGGAGGGCTGCCAAGGGGGGGTGGCTGGCTGGCTTCTCCAGCGTGTTGCGGGACTGCCCTAGTGACTGTAGCGGTGGGATCCCGTGGCATGTTTACCTGGTGGCCCGATCGCGTTCCGTGGTCTGTCCCATGGGGGAAACCCTCCTCAGGCGCTCCTCGTGCCCTCCCCCTTGTGGCTTTACTCACCTGTCCTCCCTCGCTGCTGACGGCCACCCTGTGCTCAGGTCCACAGATCTGCAATCCTCCAGCCCGGGCGGGGTTGTTGCCATGGTGGCCATGGACGCTGGCGGCGGCATCCCCTCGGAGGATGTTGCCTTGTCTCATTGAGGCCAACAGGCGGGCCTCTAGGTGTGGAGGACGGATGACGCGTGGGCGGTTGGTGAACCAGCGCGGGGGTGATATTTTTCTTTGTTGTTCTTGTGTCAGGTGGCCAGGTGCAACGGCGGTCGGGGCCCGGGTCCACGTGAGGCGCGTGGGGGTTGGCCAAAGGGCCGCCCGCCGCACTTTGCACCGCAGGACCACATCACCGCTCGGAGGCCACTGGCCAGTCAGACCCCCTGCGTGTTTCGGTTTCGGCGGGTCGCCTCCCCAAGGCATACCCTTGCCCTCGTGGTGGCTGGCGGGCCCTTTCCCCATCGCCTTTCTCTCGCCTCACTGCCCTGGCCACGGCCTTGGCCCATCTCGGCCCCCTCTCCACGCCCCTGTCTCTGACCCCCAGGAATCCGCACCCTGGGGTCACTTCACTCCTGGGCCGTTGCCCGCCTGCCGCGCGCCGTCCACCACCCCCTCCGCTACAGTGCCCCGACCCCTTTCAGTGCACGTGTTGCCCCGGGCGTGGCCCGGCGTCATCTTCCCCACCCTCGCCAACGGCCATCGCATGGATCGACCCTCCGGTCGCACTGTTCTCCCCCACGGCAGGCTGTGTCCGGGCTCCGGCTCGGTCACGGTCCTCTTCCGCAAGGGGGGGGAAACGTATCGTCCCTGGTCGCTCCTCGTCGTGGCGCTGACCGGCTGTGTTTGGGCGGAGGGCGGGGTGTTCGCCCCCCGGCCCGTTTCCCCGGGCCGACCTGCCCGCCCGCCGGGACGCACCGCCGCCACCGTTGCGGTTTGGGGGGGTCGGCGCCGGCGTTTTCCCCCGCCGCTGCGCACAGGGCACCCTGCTTTGCAGCCAGCCGAGGGCCTTTGGGCGGTCCGACCACCTTGCCGCCGGTTGGGGGGGGCGTGTCGAGGGGCGGGTGTGTGGGAGGGGTCTCTGTGTGGGCACGGCTCTTCCCCCCACCCTCCTGTGGCAAGCGCTGGTCCTCTTCCTCCCTTCCTCCCTTCCTCCCTTCCTCCCTTCCACCGAGTCGTGTGCCCGGTAGGTCCTGCCCCCACGCTGGCGAGGAGGCGCCTCGCTTGCGCGCTCTCCTCTGCTCGCAGCGCTCTCCTACCTGGT
The DNA here is from genome assembly GCA_963573935.1 of Arctocebus calabarensis. Classification (NCBI taxonomy): domain Eukaryota; kingdom Metazoa; phylum Chordata; class Mammalia; order Primates; family Lorisidae; genus Arctocebus; species Arctocebus calabarensis. The sequence goes on from CAUYON010008984.1 coordinate 8,298, forward strand.
TGATCCTGCCAAGTAGCATATCCTTGTCTCAAAGATTAATCCATGCATGTCTAAGTACATGCATGGCTGGTACAGTGAAACTGCGAATGGCTCATTAAATCAGTTATGGTTCCTGTGGTCGCTGGCTCCTCTCCTATTTGGATAACTGGTAATTCTAGAGCTAATACATGCCGACGGGCACTGACCCCCTTCGCAGGGGGGTGGGGGGGATGCGTGCATTTATCAGATCGAACCAAGCTGGTGAGCTCCTTTGCGGCCCCAGCCAGGGGGCGGGCGCTGGCGGCTTTGGTGACTCTAGATAACCTCGGGCCGATCGCATGCCCTCCGTGGAGGCGATGACCCGTTCTAACGTCTGCCCTATCAACTTTCGATGGTAGTTGCCCTGCCTACCATGGCGACCACGGGTGACGTGGAATCAGAGTTCGATTCCGGAGAGGGAGCCTGAGAAACGGCTACCACATCCAAGGAAGACAGCAGGTACGCAAATTACTCACTCCCGACCTGGAGAGGTAGTGACGAAAAATAACAATACAGGACTCTTTTGAGGCCCTGTAATTGGAATGAGTCCACTTTAAATCCTTTAATGAGGATCCATTGGAGGGCAAGTCTGGTGCCAGCAGCTGTGGTAATTCCAGCTCCAACAGCGTATATTAAAGTTGCTGCTGTTAAAAAACTCGTAGTTGGATCTTGGGAGCGGGCGGGTGGTCCACCGCGAGGGGAGCCACCACCCGTCCCCCCCCCTTGCCTCTCAGCGCCCCGTCGATGCTCTTAGCTGAGTGTCCCGCGGGGCCTGAAGCGTTTACTTTGAAAAAATTAGTGTTCAAAGCAGGGCAGAGCCTCCTGGATACCGCAGCTAGGAATAATGGAATAGGACCACGGTTCTATTTTGTTGGTTTTTGGAACTGAGGCCATGATTTAAGAGGGATGGCCGGGGGCATTCGTATTGTGCTGCTAGAGGTGAAATTCTTGGACTGGCGCAAGACGGACCAGAGCGAAAGCACTTGCCAAGAATGTTTTCATTAATCAAGAACGAAAGTCGGAGGTTCGAAGACGATCAGATACTGTCGTAGTTCCGACCATAAACAATGCCGACTGGCGGTGCGGCGGCGTTATTCCCGTGACCCGCTGTGCAGCTTCCGGGAAACCAAAGTCTTTGAGTTCCGAGGGGAATATGGTTGCAAAGCTGAAACTTAAAGGAATTGACGGAAGGGCACCTCCAAGAGTGGAGCCTGCGGCTTAATTTGACTCAACACGGGAAACCTCACCCAGCCCGGACACGGACAGGATTGACAGATCGATAGCTCTTTCTCGATTCCGTGGGTAGTGGTGCATGGCCATTCTTAGTTGGTGGAGAGATTTGTCTGGTTAATTACAATAACGAACGAGACTCTGGCATGCTATCTAGTTATGTGACCCCCGAGCGGTCGGCGTCCCCCAACTTCTTAGAGGGACAAATGGCGTTCATCTACCTGAGGTTGAGCAACAAGAGGTCTGTGATGCCCTTAGATGTCTGGGACTGCACACGCGCTACATTGACTGTCTCAGCGTGTACCTACCCTACGCAGGCAGGCGCAGGTAACCTGTTGAACACCATTCGTGATGGGGACCAGGGATTGCAATTATTCCCCATGAATGAGGAATTCCCAGTAAGTACAGGTCAGAAGCTTGGGTTGATTAAGTCCCTGTCCTTTTTACACACCTCCCGTCGCTACTACCGATTGTATGGTTTAGTGAGGCCCTCAGATCCACCCGGCCGGGTTCAGCCCACGGCCCTGGCAGAGCGCTGAAGAAGATGGTCGAACTTGACTATCTAGAGGATTAAAAGTCGTAACAAGGTTTCCGTAGGTGAACCTGTGGAAGGATCATTAATGCTGACGGAGCCCGTGGGCCGGGTCTCTCGGCCTCTCGCGTGCTTCCTTCCTTTTCCAGCCCCCCGCCGTCGGGTGCGGGCAGGGCCGGTTGCCGTGCCGGCCCTGCTGGCCGCAACAGCGTCTCCGGGGCCGGGTGGGGAGGAGGTGGCGGAAGGATTGGTGGGAGGAGAAAATGCTGGGTGGGGGAGGCACAGCGCAGTCGGCACAGGGTCCGGGTGGGGGTGGTTCACGGTGTCAAAGGGGGACCTCCCTGCCCGCCCCTGCCAGTTACCCCTCTGGCTTCCCCCTCCCTCATCCTGCTCTCCCACGCGCTTGGACTCCCACCCTGGGTCCTGGGGCGCGACATTCCATGGGCTTGCGGGTCACTGGTGGCCGTGGGGAGGGGGCTGACCCGACGGCCGTCGTGGCCACGCGTCCGTGCTCCGTGTCGCCGGGTTCGGGGAAACCCCCTGGGCACCTGTGGGGTTTGTCTGCACCCCCCTCTGGTGCGGGCGCCAGACATTACCCCGTGGGAGACACCCTTTTCCGACCTTCTGGGGTCTGCTCCTGTCGTTCTTGACTTGGCTGGCTGGAGGCAGCCCTCCCCTTCTGAGGCGGATGTGTGTCGCGCCAGGGAAAACAAACCAAAAACTCTTAGGACTCTTAGGGGTGGATCACTTGGCTGGTGCGTCGGTGAATAACGCTGCGAGAATTAATGTGAATTGCAGGACACATTGATCATCGACACTTCCAACGCACTTGTGGCACCGGGCTCCTCCCGGGGCTATGCCAGTCTGAGCATCACTTGCCAATCAATCGCCCCCTGGGGCGTGTGGCTGGGGGTTGCCCACGCAGGGGCCCGAGACGGGCCCTCCGTCCCCCTCAGTGCAGATCTCAGGCGGTGCCCGCCCCCCGTCGCTTCCGTCCCAAACCTCCCGTGAGCCCCACGGTGTACCATGGGGGGTGGGATGAGGTGAGGCTGGCGCTGCTGCCTGCGAGTGGGGCGGAAGAGATGTTGGACCTTCCCCGCGGTCTCAGTCCTCTGGGGAGCTGCCTCAGGCCACACGTGGATGGCTCCCCAACCACTTGGTTGTGAGGGGGGGGGCCTTTGCCCCTCGGAACGGGC
>CAUYON010008986.1:0-31132 GCA_963573935.1 Arctocebus calabarensis
GGCAGAGGCAGGAGACTCACTTGAGCCCAGGAATTAGAGGTTGCTGTGAGCTGTGATGCCACAGCACTCTATCCAGGGTGACAGCTTGAGGCTCTGTCTCCAAAAAAAGAAAAAGAAAAAAGAAAAAAGAGAAAGGAGAGAGGGTGAGTAAAAGGGAATATTGACAAAAAGAAGAGAGGTTCAGAAAGAAGGAGAAGAGACAGGAGTAATAAAGGTGTATAGTAGGGTATTTTGACCCAACCTTAAAACCCCCCAACTTCTGGGGTTGCTGGGTTGAGTGGATCCTTGAGGTCAGCAGCTCTTTGCCAGCCTGAGCAGACACAGTACCCCATTTCCACCAAAGGAAAGACAAAAATACTATAAGTCAAATCAAAACAAACAGAAAACCTTGTGGGATAAAATTGGAGCAGAAACCAAATAATAGGGTCAGAAACACTAGCAAGAATGAAGTTGTTATTATTAAAGAATGCAACAATGTAGTGACTAATTCTCACATAAATTGCATTTGATTTTGACAAAAATACATTACTTAAACATTAATTTTTAATTCAACTTGTTAATATGTTGTTTTGGATATTACATTCTCATTTGTTTGTAATTTCCCTTTATAATAATATATTTTCTCCAATTTTAATATCAGGTGTATCCAGAGGAAATAGAATGATTTTGAAGTATTCTTTTTCTATTATCTATAAGATTTGGCATGATCTGCCTTTTGAAATTATCTTTTACTTTTATTTATAAATATTAGTTGTCTATTTTTTGAGACTTTGGAAAAAAATAAGAAGTTAATTGATGACTCCATCTGAGCCTCAGAGTCAAAGCATTCTATAATAGACATACTCTTATCTGACAATGGGAATGTTACTTTCTTTGCATTATTATTATTGCTTAATATTTCGATGCAGTAATCATCTGATTTCTTTTCTGAATGTATTTATCTTCGTTCATTCTTTATGATGTTTTTGTTTCTAGTCCTTATCTTAAACATTGTTATTGTTATTCAATTTTAAGCCTTTTTAATTCTGTGAAGGCAAAAAGTGGAAACCTAATAAACATATGCATATGTAAAAAATAAAACAAAAAAGAATGCAACAATAGAAATTATATTTAAACTAGAAAAATGAAGAGAAGAAAGAAAAGAAAAGAAAAAAAGAAAAATCTAGAGGGAAAATGTTGAAAAAAATTAAAAAACACACCCCCAAAACAAAACCAAAACAGAACCAAAGCAGTATACATATCTTGCTGAGTATTGTCTGGGCAGCAGGTGATCTTCTGGGGTATGAGATGTTAATCACTATGCTGATACAGCTGTATGAGATGGAGACTGGAGGTCTCTGGTGATTTCTCAAACTCCACAGGGTTGGGAACCTAAATCTCTCCTCAGCCTGCTTAAAAGACACTTTAAACCATTAAACTTGGCTAAGTAGAAGCTTTCCCAGGAAAGCACTTATTGCTGCAATCTCTCCTTAAGTGATTGCTGGCTTATCCAGTGTGCTAAAACTGGTCCCACTCTATGCCCCTGAGTGCCGAGGCTGTAAGGCAGCCCTCCTACTGCCAAACCCTGAAAGCTCTGCTCCTCCCCAGCATCTCAGTCCTGGCCTTTGGCACTGCTCAGGCACTAGATCACTTGCCCAAGGTCTCCCAACCCAAGCCTTGCTCTGTGACCCTGAGGGTGGAGCCTACAAGGGCAGTTCTCCCACAATGGCTACACACCCGGCCCACAGTTGAACAATATTAGCTCCGTTCTGGCTCAGGGGCTCAGTCTGGGGCCCTAAACAACCCTTAAAATCATCTGCACTTTTGCTCAAGTTCTCCCAAGGTAGTTCAACTGAATGCCCAAGTCCAAAAAAACAAAGCAACTCTCAGGGAAGGCCTTCCCTGTTTGCAATCTCACTGCTATTGTAGATACAGCTGCGGCAGCCACAGCCTCAGATTCAACGAATGCAGCCACTTGCCACTTCTCCACTGCTTTTGTCCTCCTCTTGGGATCCAGAAGTCTCTGGCTGTCTCCCTGTGTCCCCAAAGGGATATTTCTGGGCAGAGCCCACAAGTCAGAGATGCGCGGAGTCTTCTCTCCCCAATTTCACTGTGCCCAGTTGCAAAGAAGCTGTTACTCCGTTGCCATCTTGCTCCCTCCTCCTAATTTTTCTATTTTTAGTAGAGATGGGTGTCTCACTCTTGTTCAGACTGGTTTCAAACTCTTGAGCTTGAGCAATCCACCTGCCTCAGCCTCCCAAATGGAATGAGCCACTGCACCCAACCAAAAATACTCAGTTTAGCTAATTTATCAGCTGGTGTGAAAACTACAGGGAAGGAAAACCACAAGAAAAAACAAAATGCCTTTAAGCAATTGTCCCTGGCACAGGTAGGCAAAGCATGACTAAAGTCTCAAACTCACATCTTTCTAGGATTTCTATGTTTTGCATGTCTCACATTTCTTGGTTTGTTCTGTGCTATGGATCACCTGTTCATCTTTCCAGCTGGTTCATCTGCTTACATTCATACCTTTTCCTTATACACTGCAGAGTCACCATTCAAAAACACAAAATCTGGTCATGCTTAAAACCCTCTGAGGGCTTCCCACAGGGGTGTCACATAAGCCCATGTGTGATTCTACCTCTTGGGCCCTTCTGTCTTGTTCTCTGAGGTCTAAGTCTTCAGTCTCATCATGTTCCTTGGCACTTCGGTTTCCTCTGCCTGAGATGCCCCTAAGCTCCCTATCTCCCTATAAACCAATCTTGTGAACAAATTTCAATGACCCCTATATATTTTTTTATAATCCTTTCCCTTGACTACTTGAACTTTTGAGTTATTTCCCAGAAATGGTGGATTTTCTGCAAGATAAAGGAGTTGAGATTCTCAAGGCCCTAAACAGATTTCCCTAGCCAGCACTCTCCATCCCCCACAACCTGCCCCCAATGCATGTAGCCCCTTGTTAGTTATACCATGATCTGCCCCAAGGCACACAGTCTCTTGTTTAAAAGTCCATGATCTCCCTTAGTCTGAAAGAGGGATTTGGGGCAGGTTCTCCCAACAGGACAACTTTCATATTAAAAATATCTTTTTCCATGGCAGCCTTCATTGTTTCAATAATTGGACTTTGTGCAGTGAGTAACTAGACCTAGGTCAAACCCCCCTTTGCAGATTCTATAAACATCCCCACTATCACTGATATCAACCTATGGGTGTCACACCTTTGTAGCACCTCTCACTGTTTATAGTGATCTATTTCTTTGTGTGAATATTTGATTAATGTCTGTTTCCTTTATGTAGGCCTGTGGGGTCCTGGGACCAGCAGCATCAGTATCACCTGAGGATTTGTTGGAAATGCAAACATTGCTATTGAACCAAACTGGGGACCCTCATCTAGCACAGCAAAGCCAAACACTGAAGCTGAGAGTTGCAAAAGGAAAAGAGGGTTTATTTGTAGGCAGCTAAAGCTTAAATGCTACTCCTTGATGGTTTACAAGTCAGGGTTTTCAAAGGCAGGGGTGCATTTCAGGCAGGCAAAACTCAAATTTGTGAATCAATACATGGAGGTTACACATTTGTCTGGCCCCCAAAGCAGGATATGCTAAAGCAGGGGGTGGGGGTAGGAGGGTGGGGAGGGTAACAAGTGGATTCAGAAATTTTTGGATTAGTGGAAAAGAATGTTAAAATGGGTGTGACAAGACCCTCAGGGTAAATTTATAACAAAAAATGGTGAGATCAGAGTTCAATTCCTCAGTTTTCCCTTATCTCCATTTGTCATAGAGGTAAGGTGTATTCATTCATTTATTTATTTATTTATTTTTGAGACAGAGTCCCACTTTATTGCCTTTGGTTGAGTGCTGTAGCATCACAGCTCACAGCAACCTCAAACTCTTGGGCTTAGGCAATTCTTTTGCCTCAGTCTCCCAGGTAGCTAAGACTATAGGTGCCCACCACAACACATGGCTATTTTTAGAGACAGGGTGTCTCTCGCTCTGGCTCAGGCTGGTCTTGAATCTGTGAGCTCACCCACTTTGGCCTCCTCCAGGGTGCTAGCATTATAGGTGTGAGCCACCACTCCTGTCCCAAGGTAGGTATTTCTAGTTTGGGGATATTTTTGATTTTGTTTTTGTTTTTGAGACAGAGTCTTATGCTGTTGCCCAAGCTGGAGTGCCATGGTCTTAGCCTAGCTTATAGCAACCTCAGACTCTTGAGTTAAAGAGATTCTCCTGCCTTACCCTCCTGAGTAGCTGGGATTCAGGTGCCCACCACAATGCCTGGCTAATTTTTCTAGATTTAGTAGTGTGTGTGGGGGAATCTCTCTTTTGTTCAGGCTGGTCTAGAACTCCTGAACTAAAGCGATTCTCCCACCTTGGCCTCCCAGAGTGCTAAGATTACAGGCATGAGCCACCTGGCCCTGCTGAGGTGGGTGTTTCTGAAAAATAACTCAAGAACATATGTTAAGTTTATACATGGAACCAAAACACTTCTTGACTCTGGCTTGTGTACAGGACTGTTGTTATTACCAGAACTGGATGCCAGAACTTCCCCTGAAGGCACTCAAGATTTTCCTTTATTTCCATGCTTGGGAGGCTTGGCAGGCTCCTAAGAGGAATCCCTGCTTTGTCTCAACATCTTAGGTCCCATCTAGATCTACAAAGCAGAATTAGAACCCCAGTTTGTGTTTAACAGGCCCTGTGTGTGGTTCTAATGTAGCTCCAGGGAGAAACTTCTGCTCTAGACTATCAACTAGGGGGAGAAAGTGTCTGTCTGGTCCACCTTTAGGGCACTCATGTGGAAGCCAGGCCTAGCAAAGGTACAGTGCTCAACACTTGGTTGGCGGGTGAATGGTCAATGAATCATAAAGGAGTGCTCCTCTCTGAATGGCATGAGACGCACTGAGTCACCGAAGATGTGGAGTAGCAGCTTGTGAGACACCAGAATGAAGGAGATGGACCAGCAACTGCACCCCCACCCCGGAGATCACAGGCCTTCTGGCTTGCTTGCTGGGAACTGGTGTCAGGCCCTACTCACTGTGCCACCATCATGTGAGGCATGGTAAGGGGACTGGGGGGGAGGGTGGCTGGGTGGGCGGGTTAACCTTTCCTGAAGAAGCCTTGTGCTTTGGTTAGCCGCCTGATCAGACTTCCTTTCTCACCCTGTCTGTCTGTGGAAATTGGGGTGGTGGATGCCCAAAGTCAAAGGAATACAAAATGTGCTTGAATAATGCTCCTCTGCAGTAGGGCTGTTCCCCTAGTAATGGCCCTCCAGCAGCCATCAAGTGCCTGGGGACTCTTTGTGGGGCAATGTGAGGCACAGATAACAATCAGCATACACATGCTATTCTCTTCCAAAGAGGGGACTCGGAGTCCAGAGAGCCTAGGTAAAAGACTCGAGAAGGTCATACAGAAAGAGCAGCTAAGAAATAACCTCAGGCATTGTGAGCTCTGCACAGAGAATTTAAGTGCTGGCCCAACCCTATCTGAAGCTGAAGACGTAAGGGGCAAACCCAGATTAGAAGACACACAAATACTGAGCTATCCCAGGAACAGGGAACCTTGTGGGGCAGGTTGAGGGCGACCGCCTCCGCATCGTGCGTCTGTAGGTGCACTGGGATGGGAATAGCATCCCTAGCAGACAGCCTGGCATGGGCAAGGGCCGGAGGCCTGACAGACTTGTACAGCTGCCGACGGTCTTGAGAGTATGACCAACGCAGTAAGGCAAGGGTGATGGCAGTGGGTTAGATTAGCCTAGTTGACACCTCGCGTGGGTCTCAGCGGCATGCACGCCTCCCGGCCTCCACCCCTTCCCGGTTTTGCGAGAGCGGACCCACCCCAGCCCTTACCGCACCGGTTGCGCGTGCGTTTCTCTGCCTTTGGTTCCGCCCTCTCCTGGACCAGCTGCGCGCGCACAGCCCCTCTCACCAGTGCGCACTCGCGGCCGCAGCCCCGCCTCCGTTCCCCCGGCGCTCGGAGCCCGAGTCCGCGGGAAGATGGCGGCGCCGCTCATCCCCCTCTCCCAGCAGGTAGGGTCCGGGAGGGTCCGGGGGTGGCCCCGGGGCGCGTGGCGTGAGGCTGGCGCCGCCGGGAGGCCGACGCGCGTGGACACCCGGACGGGCGGCGGTGGCAGCGCCAGCTCGTGTTGAGGGACCCGCGGCGGGCGGGCGGGGGTGCGGCCCTGAAGGTGACAGGCCGGTGGGGCTCGTGGCCTCCTTCGCCCCGGAGACCCAACGCGGACGGCGAGGAGGTTGGGCGCGTCGCCCGTCAGCTCTGCCCGAAGAAGCGGGGCCCGGGCGCTGGTGCGACAGAAGCTCGCGGGTCGGGCAGTGCACGGTGATACTGGGCTCTATGCCAGGGAGGTGGGCGAGGGGAGCGAGCATTTCGGTCAGCGTGGCGGCCCCGGGAGTCTTTGTCTGTCCCTAGTCTCAGCCCCCCGGCCGGACAGTGTCCCCGCAGGGAGCAGGCGGGCCGGAGGGCAGAACCTGGCTGGAGCCAGGACCCGCCAGCAGCGCGATCTCAGACGCATTCCTTCCTCCCTTGGGAGCGGCTTCCGCTTTCCTTGCATTGAGTGGAGGTCGTACGTCTTCAGGCATCGTCTGTGTCCTCAAATTCGCCTGATGTGCTTACTAAGAGGCAGTAACTGTAGCGCGACACAGATGTGCAAAAAGAGCCATGCGCAAGCAGCTCCACTTTTTGGGAGGGACTTCCATTCATTCATTTATCTATCCATTTCTCAAAAGTGCCTTAGGTCAGATGCTGGGAGTGCAACAGTCATCCAGCCAGACAAGGTCGCTGTTCTCCTGGAGGTGACACCCGTGGGAAGTAGAAACTTATCAATATCCTGCTAATCACAGCTGCTTTTATTTGCTGAATACCTGTGTTGTGTCAAGCACCATATTATAAGCACTTTGCTGGAATTATCTAGCACAACATAGCGATTACTAATGAGGACACTGGGTCAGATTAACTTTTGCCTCCAACTTAGTCCACTGAATGTCCTCTGATGAAGCTTACAGCCTCTCCACACATCAGATGTCTTATATAAAAAATAGAATATAAAAATATATTGAGGTTGGGGCAGTGGCTCACACCTATAATCCCAGAACTTTGGGAGGCCAAGGTGGAGGATCACTTGAGTGGGTTCAAGACCAGCCTGGGCAACACAGGCAACATAGTGAGACTCCATCTCTACAAAAAATAGGAAAATTAGCTAGGTGTGGTAGTGCATGTCCGTAGTCTCAGTTATTTCAAGCAGGATGATTGCTTGAGCCCAGATGTTTGAGGTTGCAATTGAGCTATGATGACTTGACTGCGGTCTAGTTTGGGGAACAAAATGAGACCCTGTCTCAAAAAAAAAGAAAAAAGTACTGGGATGATGCAAAGATTGTGTAAAGCAAGTAGAACTGTGCCTAGCACATTAGAAGCACTCAGTGGTACTATCATCATTCAATCTCTGTATAGATTTGGACATTTGAGAATAGAGACCACAGCAAGTGAGGATGTCAAACCTGATAAAACACGATAGATCGACATGACTGGTCAGCTTATCCAAGGAGAGATTGTGTACACCTGGTAAATATTATAAGAAGTAGCCAATTTGCAACACTGTCACTAAATTAACAGTCATAAAGAACAGTGGTTATTAATTAACAGTTCTTGTAACAGACATGAAAGAGCTCTGTAAACTAAAGTGCCTTGCAGATAGTAGGTATTGTTACTACTAAATATCTGTAGATAGTGGGTGGAGAATCTGTGACCATCTAATTTCACAATTATTCTTTTTTAAGCAACAAAAGCTTCATCTTTCTCTTTTGCATCTCTTTTGATAAAAGGATTTGTTCTGTAAAATTTGGATTCAGCCAAAAGGCCATGCTTAAGGACCTAGAGGGCCACATGTGGTCTTCAGGCTGCAGGTTCCCCACCCTAAAGCTCACTTTATGAGAAAGCATTATTGGTTTGTTTTGGGTGGAGGTGGGAGTCTTTTCAAAACTTAAAAAAAAATCCCTTGGTTCGGCACCTGTGGCTCAAGCAGCTAAGGCGCAAGCCATGTGCACCTGAGCTGGCGGGTTCAAATCCAGCCTGGACCCGCCAAACAACAATGATGGCTGCAACCAAAAAATGGCTGGGCGTGGTGGTGGGCACCTGTAGTCCCAGCTACTTCGGAGGCGGAGGTGGAGGCGGAGACTCGCTTGAGCCCAGGAATTGGAGGTTGCTGTGAGCTGTGATGCCATGGCATTCTATCCAGGGTGACAGCTTGAGGCTCTGTCTCAAAAAAAAAAAAAAATTCCTGTCTAAGGCTGGCTGAGGAGCTCACACCTGCAATCCTAGCTCTCTGGGAGGCCGAGGCAGGTGGATTGCTTGAGGCCAAGAGTTTGAGACCAGCCTGAGCAAGAGTGAGACCCCATTTCTACAAAACTAGCGAGGCATTGTGGCAGGCGCTTGTAATAGTCCCAGCCACTGGGGAGGCTGAGGCAAGGGGATCACTTGAGCACAAGAGTTGGAGATTGCTGTGAGCTATGACGCCATAGCACTTTACTAAGGGCAACAAAGTGAGACTTTGTCTCAGAAAAAATAAATAAAAATAAAACTGTCTAATTTTGACACTAGCCCTAATTTGAACTTTGATGATAACTATAGTTTATTGAGTGCTTTAGTGTTATAAAATACATCCTAGCATGTTGTCACTTACCTGCACTACACCTTGCACTTCAAGGAGGGGATTCTTATTTTACTGATAGAGGATTAGCTTTATTGAGTGTGGTGATTTGCATGAATGTATGAAAACAGGAATCAGGTCATGTGACTCATTTGCTTTAGAACCTTTTGGAATAGAATCCTGATTCCTTCCCAGGAATCATGAAGCCCTACCAGCCAGGCACCTGTCAGCCTCTCCTGCTTTGTCTACTTTGTGCTGTCCCTGGTCCCCCACACTGCAGCCACACATGCACTGCTTTCTTTCCCTCCCATTGTCTAATATCTCTTGGTCCTCAGAATGTCCCACTAGCTGTTCCTTCTTCCTGAAGTGCTTTTCTTCATTCCCCCCTTGGCACTTCCAGTGCTTGGCTCCTTCCTCTCCTTAAGGTGACAGCTCAGATAACACCCTTCACTGAGGTCTTTGCTGATCATCTGTCATAAGTAGCACCCCATGCAGCTGTCTGCCTCCCTCATTCTATCCCTCACCCTGAACATGGTCCACAGATGTCTCTTTGCTTTCTGTCATCCTGTTAGACCAGTTGCCCAGTGAGGCAAGAATAGGCCTCTTGCTCAGTGCTCCCAAGCTCAGCTTTTAGGAGATGTCGGGTAAACCTGTGAAGCTGGGACCACCTAGTGCAGTTTCCATGCAGCTTGTCCTATGTGTGGGAGGGGACTGTGGGTGGGGATAGAATTGAACCAAGTTGTAAGAAGTGACTGACAGTCTGGATTTTTGGCCTCTGACAAGTTCAAGCTTTTTTGTGTTCCTTTCCCTGAATGTTTGTCAAATGAAAGCGTGACCCAGTTTCTTCCTTTGGGTAATTTTTCAGTACTTCTTTATGCCTGCTCTTAAGTGAAGCTCTGCACCAGAGATTTCTCTCAGCCCTGGTATGAAGCACTGCCCCCCAGGCCCTTGCAGTCTAGCTGAGATCACACAGGTTCATAGATAATTCCAGGGAAAGCACGCGTATGATTCCAGGAGAATTTCTGATCAGTGGCAGCAGAGGGTAGGGGAGGGTACCCTGGAGCAGAGGGCTGAGATTTAGTTGGATTGAGGTGGTAGAGGACACTTGGAAAATGGGTGGTCAGGTGAAGGTGACTGAAGGGGTTAGCCAAGGGGGGAGGAAGTGTTTTTTTCTACCCACATACTTACTGGTATCTGTCCTAATTTACTCTGTATACCCATCATCATGTAGGACATCACCTTACTCATATAGCCTTTTGTGACCCTGAAGATCAGTGTCAGTTTGAGGAGTCTGTACTCTTGCCTCTCTAGGAGGGATTTTATTTACTTTTAAATTTATTTTGACTAAGGCCTGGCATGGTGGCTCACGCTTGTAATCCTAGGACTCTGGGAGGCCAAAGCGGGTGGATTGCCTGAGCTCACAGATTCGAGACTAACTTGAGCCAGAGTGAGACCCTGTCTCTAGAAATAGCCAGGTGTTGTGGTGGGTGCCTATAGTCCCAGCTATTTGGGAGGCTGAGGCAAGAGAATCAATTAAGTCCAAGAGTATACAGTTGCTGTGGGCTATGACACCATGGCACTCTACCAAGGGCAACAAAGTGAGACTCTGTCTTAAAACAAACAAACAAAAAAACTTTGGTGGTGTCTTTGGCTCAGTGGGTAGGGAGCTGGCCCCCTGACCCGAGGGTGGCAGGTTCAAACAAAAAAATAGCCAGGCATGTGGCGGGTGTCTGTAGTTTTTAGCTACTCAGGAGGCTGAGGCAAGAGAATTGCCTGGGCCCAGGGGTTGTAGGTTGCTGTGAGCTGAGCGACACCACTGCACTCTACCAAGGGCGATAAAATGAGACTCTCTCTACAAAAACAAAAACTTTTATTTTGGCTGGGTGTGGTGGCGGATGCCTATAAATCCTAGCACTCTGGGAGGGCAAGGCAAGGGATTGCTTGAGCTAAGGAATTCCAGATCAGTCTGAGCAAGACTGAGACCCCTATCTCTCTCTTTTTTTTTTTTTTTTTTATGCAGAGCCTTAAGCTGTCACCCCTGGATAGAGTGCTGTGGCTTCACAGCTCACAGCAACCTCCAATTGCTGGGCTCAAGCAAATCTCCTGCCTCCACCTCCCAAGTAGCTGGGACTACAGGCGCCCGCCACAATGCCCGGCCATTTTTTGGTTGCAGACGTTGTTGTTTGGTGGGCCCAGGCTGGATTCAAACCCGCAAGCTCAGGTGTACGTGGCTGGCGCCTTAGCCCGTTGAGCCACAGGTGCTGAGCCGAGACCCCTATCTCTAATAAAAATAGAAAAACTCGCCAGGGCATTGTGGTGGGTGCCAGTAGTCCTAGCTACTCTGGAGGCTGAGGCAAGAGGCTCAAGCCCAAGTTTGAGATTGCTGTGAGCTATAATGCCATGGCATTCTACCCAGGGCAACAAGTGAGGCCCTGTCTCAAAAAAAAAAGAAAATTTTAATGAGCTCTTAGAATGAACCAATGTGAGTGATCCCCCCATCAGCATCTCATTGATTTGTATTTCTCCTTGCTTCCCTGTTCACCTGTCTTCAGCTCTCCAAAACACCTTCTATGTAAGCAGGCTTGTATCTCTTATTCTTTTATACTCTTCACGGTTACCAGCAACCCTGGCATCCTTAGCTCTAGTGGCCTATCTCTGGAGCAGGTCCTTTTTGAGCCCTGCAACAGTGGACCTGTCAGCCTCCATTCTTCATCCACCTCCCTTTGTTCTCTCCCTTGCCCCCCAATTTCAGCCTGCCCACCTGCATCTTTTCTCTCTGAATGCTGCCTCTTGTGGAGCTTTCCTGCAGAGTACTTTAAACCTTTCTTCCCCACCCCCCAGACCTTAAGAAATTCCAGCTTCATGTCTCTCCTTTGCCCCTGCCGGCCTTCTGGACTCTGGCATTGGTCACTTCCTTGCAACCACCCAAAGGGGCTGGGGCTATTTCTCTTCTTCCTACTTAGTCTTTCCCTCCCATTTCATCCCACACCACTGTGGCATTGATCTTCTAAAACATACCCTCAACCATTTCCCTGCTTCAAAAACCTTCTGCAGCTCTCTGGAATTCCTGAGCTTCAAAATAAGTTAGGCTTCCTGAGCCGAAGCCTTGCCTTCCTATATCCTAATCTTGTTCAGACTCTACTTGGCCTCTCTGACTCACTTTCCCACATGCTTTCTAGCCCCTCAGCATCCTTAGCTCTGTTGCTCTTGTGTCTGTGACCTTCTGCTGCATCCTGTTTGCCCTGGGGCTGTCCCTTGAGGCCTCTTCCACATGGTCTTTCCTCCTGTGTCTCTGTGGGTCTCTTTCACGTCACCTGTATCTAGGAAGCCCATGATAACTGGAGGAGAGTGCTGGGCTCAGTGAGAAGCCACTGCCCGGTGCCTGAGGACTTCTGTCTTCCTTCTTTCCCCCTGGTCTTGCTTTGTTTGTCCATGAGCTTTAGATAAATTTTCTTTTTAACAGATGCTACCATTCTAGGAGGTTCTTATTCCATTTGCAAGCGAGAATACTGAGACCCACAGAAAATAAATAACTTCCCAAAGCCCTGTAGCTAGTGGGTGCAGAGCTGAGGCTGCACCCATGTCTGCCCATTGCAGCTCCCCACCTTCCTAGACCGCCTGCTGGGCACGCTGCCCAGAACAGCGCCTGGCCAGTGTGTCTGGAATTAATGCTGAGTGGCTTGGGACACTTGCTTGTCCTCTTGTCCCCCCCCCCTTTTTTTTTCCTCTAGAATAATTGCGAGTCTCTATCTTACTATCATGCTAATGGTGATGTGGTAGAGAGTGAAGTTTTAGAGTAAAACCCATGCCTGGGAGATCCAGAATTCCTGACTGTCTCTGTCTCTTTTTTAAAAAGGCAAAAGATTTATGGGATCTGAAGAGAAACCAGAATTTCTCTCTTTTTGTAGAGTCTAGGTCTTGTTCTGATATCAAGGCTGGACTGCAGTGATTTGATCATAACTCGCCGTAACCCCAAACTCCTGGGCTCAACCCATCTTCCCACCTCAGCCTCCTAAGTAGCTGGGACTATAGCTGGGACCATTCCTGGCTAATTTTTACTTTCTTTCTTTTTTTTTTTTTGTTGTAGAGACAGGGTCTTACCATGTTGCCCAGGCTGTACTCTAACTCCTTGTCTCAAGCAGTCCTCCTGCCTTGGCCTCCCAAAGTGCCAAGATTACAGGCATGAGCAACCCAACTGTGCCCAGTCATGCTATGTCTTGTTGACGGGTATTGAGCTGGTGTTTTGACTAAATAGCACCCCATCAAGCAGGAAGCCCAGTTCTGAACTTCAGAACAACTTTCTCATGCCCAAATCTTTTTTTTTTTTGAGACAGAGCCTCAAGCTCTGGATAGAGTGCTGTGGCATCACAGCTCACAGTAACCTCCAATTCCTGGGCTCAAGCGAGTCTCCTACCTCTGCCTCCCAAGTAGCTGGGACTACAGGCGCCCGCCATGACGCCCGGCCATTTTTTGGTTGCAGCCATCATTGTTGTTTGGGGGACCCAGCTGGATTTGAACCTGCCAGCTCAGGTGTACATGGCTGGCGCCTTACCCCATTGAGCCACTGGCGCCGAGCCCTCATGCCCAATTCTTAACCTGGTCAGCTGATCTGTCAGGTCAGATGGTACTGGAGAGCTGAGTGTCCACTTTCCAATTCTGTTATCTGAGGCTGTACCATATTCTGTGATGGACAGAACTACTGCTGCACCCCAGTGGGAGGCACCATGTCAGCCCCTGTCCTGGGGATGCTCTCAGGTCTTCCCTACTTTGACCTAATTGGAGTGGCCGTTGTCCACGTGGAAATCTTCTTGATACTCTTTCTTTGAATATGAGTCTTCAAGTTTCAGTATTATTTGAAGCCACATTAGGGTGCCTGCTTTTCAGCATTCAGGTCTTCAGATGTTTGTTCAATGCCCTTGATTGTGCAGGTACTTTCTGGACCTCAGTTTCCCCATTTACACATTATGACTAGTACTGAGTACCTTCTTTACCTGCCTAGACACAGTAGAGCATCAGGACTCTGAGTGTGACGTTGGTGCCCTCAGAGCACATAGACCATGCTGTCCTTTAGTAAATATCTTTGCTGGGTACTTTCTGGGCAGTGGGTTGGCACAGTGAGTCAGAAGACAATCCTGTCCCATGGAGCTGACATTCCTAAGGAGGGGTTCTGGATGGAAAGAAATGTGTGTCCAGTGGCAATCCATGTCCCGGAAGAGTAGAACAGGGGGATTGTGATCTGATGTGCAGTCCAGGAAGGCCTCACCACATAGGCTGAAGGGACAAAGTAGAAAAGACGTCAGCTTTTTCTGTCCTCCTGGTCACTTTGGTTGGTATTACCCTCTGTGTGTGAAGGGGTGAACTGAGACTGGAGATATCATGTCCCTTGCCCAAGGTTGCATCTGGAGAGCTCTCACCAACTAGGCTCTAGAGACCAGGCCCAGGCCTCTTCATTGCACTGTAGTAACCTGTCTTGGAAAGTTTCTTTTAGCTCCCAAGCCTTACAATAGGGTGACATTTCCTGATCTCAGTTGCTTTTCTACAACAATTGTGCTACCCAGTCGTTAGATGTTCTATAGTCTGAGTGGAGAGGATAGCACTTGTGTAAGTGTTTATTTTATGGCTTTAATCCCATCTCATCAGAAGGTAGAGGGGAAATAGGAAGGCCTGCTTATTGTCTTCCTGAGGATCAGAAGTTTTCCCTGCTGGAGTGGTGAAAGTACTACCAGGCCCATGCAGAGCTGAGCTGGCTAGGCCTGGCTCACAGGAGGAGTGGCTTGGCCAGGTCACAAAGAAGGCTCAGGTCATGGGTGGTCCAAGGTGGAGGGGCAGATGAGTTGCCTCAATTTGGGTCTTGGATGGAGAAGAAGGGGTTGGGGCACAGAGAAGGAGGGAGGAATGTCTTTTCACATGGAGGTGAAGCAGACTGAGCAAGTGCCAAGAGACTGCAATTCTAGCTCAAAAGACTAAACTATGTTGCTGGAACTTTGAGGTCCACCTCCCTCTTTTAATAAGGGTGATTTAAGGACGAAAGGAGGAAGGTGTTTTAGTAAATGGGGCACTGAAGTCTATGCCTGGGGTACAAATTGGCCCAAGACAAAAGGGAATGATGGGATGTCTGCTTGCCCAGAGAGTGGCCACTGGCAGATGGGGGTGGGGGAACTGAGTCTTGCCTACCACCTCAGGCTAGGCTGGGCTTTACCACTGGACAGAGTGATGGTCTATAGATTACAGTCCTGCATGGAGTGTAAACCATTGGCTTTTAAGGCCTGTGTGGGCTTTCCTCCATAATAAAAGTAGCTCTTTTTAAAAAAAAAATTTTTTTTTAAGAGATAGGATTTCCATCTGTGTTTCAGGCCGGGCATGATCATGTCTTGAACTCTGAGGCTAAAGCGATCCTCCTGCCTCAGCCTCCCAAGTAGCTGGGACTATAGGTGTGTGCCACCGTGCCAGGCTGATTTTTTAATTTTAATTTTAATTTTTTGATAGAGATGGAGAGTCTCCTTATGTTGCCCAGGCTAGTCCTAAACTCCTGGCCTCAAGTGATCCCCCCTCTTTGGCCTCCCAAAGTGCTGAGATTGTACTCATTATCTACTGCACTTGAGCAATCCCAGCTTTTTTTTTTTTTTTTTTGAGACAGGGTCTTGCTCTGTTTCCCAGGCTAGAGTGTCAAGGCCACAGCCTACCTCACGGCAGCCTCACACTCCTGGGTTCAAGTGATTCTCTTGCCTCAGTCTCCTGAATAGCTGTGACTATAGGAGCCCACCACAATGCCTGGCTAATTTTTTTTGAGACAAGAGTCTCACTTTGTCACCCTTGGTAGAGGCTGTGGCATCATAGCTCACGGCAACCTCAAATTCTTGGGCTCAAGCAATTCTCTTGCCTCAGCCTCTGGAGTAGCGGGGACTACAGGCTCCTGCCACAATGCCCAGCAATTTTTAAAGACGGAGTCCCACTCTTGTTCAGGCTGGTCTCGAACCTCTCAGCTCAAGCAATCCACTTGCCTCAGCCTCCCAGAGTGCCTTGGATTACAGGTGTGGCCCACTGTGCCCAGCCCCAATCCTAGCTCTTAATATCTCAAGCTGTTGCAAGGGAAGAAGAGGCTACAGATAGCCAGCCACAACAGTTGTTGCCTCAGGTTTCCATCTGTTCTGCTGGCTGCATGGGGATGTATTCTTTTTTTTTTTTTTTTTTGAGACAGAGCCTCAAGCTGTCACCCTGGATAGAGTGCTGTGGCATCACAGCTCACAGCAACCTCCAATTCCTGGGCTCAAGCGAGTCTCTTGCCTCCGCCTCCCAAGTAGCTGGATTACAGGCGCCCAGCCATTTTTTGGTTGCAGCCGTCATTGTTTGGCGGGCCCGGGCTGAATTTGAACCCGCCAGCTCAGGTGTATGTGGCTGGCGCCTTAGCCCGTTGAGCCACAGGTGCTGAGCCAGGGATGTATTCTTGATAGCATAATCCATTTACCATTACATTGGGACTATGGTAGGTTCTTGAGGAGTGACACCTTTAGTTTGTCTGGCTGCTTACACAGGGAATGCTTGGGGCTGGATACTAGCTCAGAGATGTTTGCTGTGATAGGGGCATGAAGTGATGAAAGAGGAACCTGGCCGGAGATTGTTTCAGGAGGAGGAGAAGGGGTTGATGATTGAAGGAAAATGTGGGGTGGCCTTGTAGACAGGAGATTGTCTGAGTGGGGAGAGGAAGCAGGTATGTGCAGCCAGCAGGATAAGAAGAGCCTTCCCTGAGCCAGGATAGCAGTGACAGGCAGTGCTTGGTGGGCTGCAGGTGTGCAAGTTGAGGCAAAACTTACCTAGTTGTAGGAGATCTTCCAGACTGAGTGAGTCTCCAGATTTATGTCCAGTTCAGAAGAAGCCCAACTCTTGGGTTGGGAGTATCATTACATTCCATTCACTGAGCTTCTGTGCACTGAGAACCAAGATGAAAAACTGAATTCCACACTGGGTCAGCTCAGAGCTAGGCACTCAGGCACAAAGATAAGTAGGACACAGGGTGACAGACACCCTCCTGGAGGTCAGGTGGCACTCATGGAGGTAGAATGAATATCTACACTGGGCTGGCAATAAAGGGCTGGAGGAAGATAGTACCTGCACCTCCTTCTTTTCCCTCCTATTCAGCGGGAATAGCTGCACACTTCCCAGACCAGTGCCTCTCCCCTCTGCATGTGCTCTCCCAGTACCACCTTCACGGCTTCCCATCTGCAACCCCCACACCCCAGGTCAGAGTCTCCCTTTCCTGACTCTGGTAACCCAGAATCTCCCAAAAGAGTGTTGTGGAGTGATTTGGGATGCAGACGTTATGCAGAGGTAAGGAAGTGTTGTTGGACCACTGATGGTAACATCATCCCTGTGCTTGTTTCTGGACAAAGAAACTGAGGAGAGAGATAAAATGACCAGCCAGGTCCCCCAGGGAGTCGGGTGCCCAAATCAGACTGCAGGCTTCAAGGCTATCAGTTTGTCCCATGGATCCCACACTTTGACTCTCAGGAGGGCAGGAAATACTCTGCCTGTCCTGCTTCCTCGTATGTCCCCAGCTCCTGAAATATGGGTGCCCAGCACGTAGCAGGCAGGTGATAGCCATTTGTCCACTGGAGGCTGGATGCTTGAAACAGCAGCTAGGAGCATAGTCTTGTCTCACCAGCTGCCTTTCATGGGAGTTGATAGATAGGAACACTTTGTCTCTTGAGTGAAGAAACAGCTATAGGGTGACACCTGTGGCTCAAAGGAGTAGGGTGCTGGCCCCTACTCACCCAAAGGAGTAGGGTGCTGGCCCCATATATCAGAGGTGGAGTTCAAACCCAGCCCCGGCCAAAACTGCAAAAAAAAAAAAAAGAAGAAGAAGAAAGAAAAGAAAAGAAAAAGAAAAAAAAAAAAAAAAAAACAGCTGCAGGGCCCAGAACCACTCTCTGTTATCAGGAGTCCGGTTGCCACCAGGGCTGGGGTCCCGCTGCCTCTTCACCTCCACTCAGGAGAAGATGAGAAAGAGCTTCCCTCATTTATTAGTGACAAGCTTGTCATTACATTGATCCATAGAAAATTGGCTTTTATTAATCCGAAGAGGATGTACTTTTCAATTTTACAGTTTTACATTATTCCATGGAAAAGAAAATGATCTTGTTTCAGACTGTTTCAAAAGGGGAAAGATGAAACAGGAAAAAAACCTGTTGATGAAGCCCTTATGCTGAGAATAACCAGGGCTGCAGTTTGGGGAGTAGACAAGCCCTCTAAATTCTCTCACACCCTAGAAATGGTATGGTTTGTGGTTGGTGGGGTGGGGGTGGGGAAGGTTTAGACACAGTTGACCTGGGCATGTGTTACTGCTGCAAATATTTCTCCTTTGAGTTTTTTCTTTGGTAAGATTTGGAAAGTTCTGTGTCCACAGCACCCCCCTATGTTGGTTTTGGAAACTTTCTCCATTAAGAAGATTCTGGAGTGGCTGGGTAGATACCACAATTACTGTGTGGGTCTGGCAAGTTTGGTGATCCCTGTAGTACAAATCAGTGCTGTCATTTTGCTTGCTCACACCAGGCTGGGCTCTTAGTGTGTGTGTGTGTTTTTTTAATTTTGGATTAATATGAGGGTACAAATGATTAGGTTATAATGTTTTCATTCATTGGGGAAGGTCCCTACTGTAGTTGGTCCCACCCTCAGGAGGTGTGCCGTATACCCTTATGCTGTGCCTATTAGGTGGGAGTATACCTTCTTAGTGTCACTTGACTTTGCTGATTTAATTATTTTGTGGTGACTCTTAGCCACTAGAAAATACCCTTTAACTCAGTACCACATAAGTGGGTTTTTATAGGTGTGTACCTACCTGCCATGTGTGAAATTGTTGTTTTTTTTTTAAATGGCAGAATATTATGCAGCCTTAAAGAAAGTTGGAGATTTTACCTCTTACGTGTTTACATGGATGGAGCTGGAACATACTCTTCTTAGTAAAGTATCTCAAGAATGGAAGAAAAAATATCCAATGTACTCAGTACTATTATGAAACCAATTTACAATCACTCTACTTTCATATGAAGAATAGATCACAGCTATGGCCCAGGATAAAGAAAGGGGGGGGGGAGGAGGAGAAGGGGGAGGTCAGATCAAGGGAGGGTGAATGGTGGGATCACACCTATGTTGTATAATGCAAGGGTACATGTCAGATCTATTAGTATAGAGTATAAATGTCTTAACACAATTAAGTAAATGAGATGAGATATATATTTTTTAAAGTTTACATATATTAAAAAAAAGTTTAGTAATAACACATGTAACTATTTTGTGAAATGGACTATTGGTCCATTTCAAGCAAGATCCTTTTCTTCTCCACAGATGGAGCTGCTGTGAAAAAAACAGCATGATTTTCTGTTATAAATGATGTCTCTTCAGGCTTTTTGAAAATTTCCTCTTCTCTGAATTCCCTGGTACCTTTTTCTCTTTTTCTCCTACTGCCAACTTGAGTTCCACATACTTCATTTGGTTTAGATGACCAATTAATTTTGTAAACTTCTTCAAAAGTCATTGGTATAAGCTGCATTTGGTAAAATTGTTTTGATAACAAGTGAACAGAAAGTTGGTTCCAGTCTAGGCAATAAAAGGCTCCCCAAAGAAGGAATCAATAAGAAAATTATACTCCATTACTGCACATTGTCATATTTGATACACACAGAGTTTCTCTAGTGTTTTTGGGTATTCATCACACTTTCCCCTCCACATTCCACTTTCATTCCCTCCCCTCCAGTCAGCAAATGTCCTAACTTATTTAACGTGTATTGCCACTTTGATGCTTGAAATTTACATAAATACTGTTATGCCTGTTAATTTGTTTCTTAACTATTTTCCTTAGCACTATAGCTTTAAAATCCTTCCATGTTTATACATACAGAGAGTTTTACTTTTGTAGGGCATAAAAATGCTTTGCAGTCCTAGTCCTGTCCCTTATTTACTCTGCAACCTTAGGTGAGTCATCTACATTCTTTGGGTCTACATTTCCTCATTGAAAAAAAATTTGAGGATATTGAATTAGAATATGCCAAAGATTTTAGCAATAAGCCATATCAAAACTAAAAAATGCTGAATTTTGGCACTTGCTGAATTGATAAGTTCTGCGGCTACACCATGGGAAAAAATGGAGGGAGCAGAAAGTATTAGCAATTCTGTTAGTTGATTTGGTATATGAACTATGAACTACCAGAGAGGATGAAAAGGAAACAAGAGGGAAGTTGATAGCAACTGGGATTAGATCTTATACTGTGTATTAACATCCAAAACAGTTACCTTGATGACACTACCTTTGGTCACTAATACTGGAGGCTCAGGTGTACAGCATGAAATCCCTGGGATGTAAAATATGATGGATGGTGTACCCACCAAATGGAAGCAAAGCCTACAAAAGCATTCAAAAAAAAAATTGGTGTTCAAGAGTACATCAGGAAGGTTGTCTTGAGTATCCAGTGTGTGAGTAGACAGCCTTGGGGAAGCTTTTGAAACCAGTGAAGGCATATTCAATATGAATTTGAAAATCAACAAAAGTCAGACTATTTTGTGATCAAGTTTCATATGACATCCTAGAAAAGGAAGGATGTACCAATGATTGTGAGAGGAGAGAATTTATGTACCAAATGTGATGGGAATTTCTTAGTTGTCATATAAGACGTGCATGAATGGTTTCATAGCCTTTGGACTTAACTGAATGGCTTAACATAACTTTATGTTATGGCGTAAGAGATAAATCTCTTAAAATATATCCTTATTAGAGATAAATCTCATAAAATTGAAAGAAAACATTTCAACTAATTTCTCAGAGAAATAAATGTAATAAATCTATTCATTAAAATTCTTCAAATTATTCTCACCATTAAATAATATTTTAATATTATTATTTAATGACTTTTGCCTTATTTTTTGTACTGAAGATGTTTTATTTACATTGAATCACAGACACTTCTGGTTCTTGTTAGAGGACATTACCTTAAAATTACAACTGTCATAAAGAGAGGAGATACTTTTAACAAGTTTGTTTAAAAAGAGGGGTAGACTTTAATTAAAATTAAAATTCCCTTCGAGTATGCATAATTTATATTACTTATTAGTTACATTCTATAAAACATCTGAGTTTCTGGTGATAAAAATTCCTGCCAAAAAGAATCAGTTATTTCCTAGAAATGGTTCCTTATGTTTAAAGTAAATGAATTTAGAATAGTTTCCAGAGGAGTCATCATCTAAGCAAAGAAACTCTTGAGTTTTTAACTGAAAACCACAGCCAGTGACTTTCTACACAGCTTGAGTCTAAATAAGCCACACTGGCTGTTTACACATTATAATTACTCAATTCTATGTTTTCCTAGGCTATATTAACATTTCCTAAAGGAGAAGGAAAGAATGAGTTGAATATGTTAATATTTATTGAAATAATTTCCTCTGCTGATTCAGTTCTCTTTAAATCAAACAGTGTATGAGTCAATGATGTATTTAAATACAACAATTATTTTGCTCATTAGTTAAAATTGGTTATTGAGCTGGATTCTGAGTGTTCAAAAATAAATGAGATATAAGACCTCAACAAGTCTTCTCCACTCACCTCTCTGTATAGATTGGTTTCTTTCTATCCACCTTCCCTGTACAGCACCCCCACCCCATATAAACTCTCATTATCTCCAGCCTGCTATACTACTAGAACATTTTCGTTGATCTCAACACATGTCTTTAAATTATTTTCCACATTACAAAGTAATCTTTTATAAGGCTGACTGGATGGTACCCCCTCCAGTTCCCAATATTAATGACTTCTCATTATTCTTAGAATAGAAAGATCTAAACCCCTAACATAGCCCAGGCAGTTCTGCAAGGTCAGCCACCCCTTACTCTCTCTAGACTCACCTTTGGCCTCTCTCTTTTATTGTTTCTACTCCAATCACAGTGGAACTTTATTTATTTATTTATTTTTGAGACAGAGTCTCACTACTCTGTTACCCAAACTAGAGTGCCATGGTGTCAACCTAGCTCACAGCAACCTTAAACTCCTGGGTTCAAGCCATCCTCCTGCCTTAGCTTCACAAGGACTACAGGCACTCACCAGCAAACTTGGTCAACTTTTCTATTTTTAATGGAAACCTGGTCTTACCCTTTCCCAAGCTGGTGTCCAACTCCTGAGCTGAAGCAATCTGCTGGCCTCAGCCTCCCTGAGTGTTTGGATTACAGCGTTAGCCATCCTGCCTGGCCTGAATTGTCTTATTTTAATCGTTTTTAAAATGCCATGTGACTCAGAATCATACACAGGCTCTTCCCTCTGCCTAGCATACTAGCAGCACTCTCACCTTCACCACTTAGTTCCAAATTTTGCTATGGGTCTGAATTCGACAAGCACTTTTAGGGATGTTGTCCCCACCAGGTCAATACCCCCTTTCACACTATCAAAGCACTCTGCACTTTTCCTTCCAAGAAATTATCACTATATTTGATAATCATTTATTATGCCATTAGATTTATATCTATGTGTTTTGTTATTTCAGTATATTGTGGGGTACATGCATTTTGGTTACATAATTTCCTTTAGTCTGTTCTGAGTCAAAGTTACAGGAGTGCCCTTCACCTAGAGTGTGTGTAATATAGCCAAGCAATGGACCGATTTCTCTTTTTAGTCTCTTCATTTCCATGAAAATATTTTTGATTGTTTTGCACTACTGTCCATACCTCAAAAGGACCTACCACCCTAAACAGAAGGAAGAAAAGATGGAGGGTGAGAGGCTAAGAGGCAAATTCTCACTTGCCCAGAATTTATTGTTTTGTTTCTGCTGTCAGGGTAGATGTAAAAACATGAATATGTTTACTTGAAGTGAATCAACTAGTGTTATAAAATCAGAATATGTAGCAAACATAATTAAAAGAAATAATTTTCTTGGTTTTTCATTTTCTCAAGTTTCTTACATGACTGAAGCTCGGCTAAGCAATTCTAAAATCACATGTTTACAATAACTGCATTGATTTATGGTACAGAAATTGATATTTACTAATTTACTCTAACCTGAGGGTTAAAGAACTGTGCAGTCTTTGCAAAGAGAAAGTCCTTCATCTGCCCTACCAAGTTAAAATGACTTTTAAAGAATACATTATAAGCCCAAACCCAAAAGTCAAAAGCCCTTAATTCTGCTACTAACCATGGAGAGGCCATAGAATATTACAATTGGAAGGGAATTATAAATCATTTAGGCTCTAGCCCATCCTCTTTGTTGTGAAGATGACATAATCTAAGAGAAGCTAAAGATCAGAACATGCCTCAATCACAACATTTTCATGTTCTCTGAGGATGCTGGGCTCTGTGTACGTGTGTGTTTCGTCTCTTCTGTTTTGTTCCTCCATCCTAGACTACCCTTACTCTCTTCTCTGTCTTAAGAATTTCTTTCTAGTCATCATTCTAGGGTAAATTTCACTTCCTCTAAAAAATCTTTCCTTGCTTTCCCTAGATATGTTATACCCACCTGCATTTATTCCTCCCTGGCCCTTTTACATTCTCCTGTTTTACATCATATTTCCAATGTTTTATATTATGCATGCACGTATGTCTTTCTTCCATATACTCCACTGGAGAGTTCACGTTGATAATCAATGACATCCCTTTCTCCCTATCTGTCAAAGTCAATTGGTAAACACATAAGTTAAGCAGACAGAGGTCACAATATCACCCCTTGAGTTAATAAATGTGGTATAAAGGAATATGGCCCAGGAGGGTAAACCTGGTGGACTTTTTCACGTTTTACCCCTCAATTTGATATACCCACTCAACTGTAAGCAGCTCTGAGATGGAAACGCAGCCTATCTGAGAAGCTCACTGTTTGAGCAGGAGCAGGTGGGAAGCCATGGACTCTGCAACCAGGCAGTATGGGGGAGAGAAGGGATGAGACGCTCTGCCATTTCTTCCTTCCGAACGCATCAGTCAAGTAAATCACCCCTCCCCCACGAAGGACAGACTGATGGCTAGGGACAGACTTTCTCCAGGGACTAGGACAAAGACAGACCAGGAGTGCGCCTCCCGTGGAAATATGAAGCAAGGGAAAGGAAGTGCCTGCGTGCGGCAGGTTTCAAACATGTGCTCACACGTTTTGATACTTTTCCCTTCCTGAGGCAGAACTTCATTCCCCTCCCCTGAGGGTGGACCGAAAGTAATAACTTGCTTCTAACAAAAAGGATACTAGGAAAGTAATTGTATTTAAGACCAGAAATTAGGTGGTAAAGGCATCAAAATTTCCTTCTCACTCTCCCTCCCTGTGTCACTAGTGAAACTTTAGCTGCCATGAGGTCAAGGTACACAGCAGCCCTGTGGTAACAAACTGAAGCCTCCAACTAATGGCCCTTTGAGTTCTCCATCTCCTCAGGGGATCCCTCAGCCCCAGTCAAGTCTTAGATGACTTCAGTTACCGCTGACATCCAACTGCGGCCACGTGCAAAACCCTGAGCTGGGAGCCACCCAGCAGAACAATTTCAATTCCTGATCCTCAGAAGCCGTGAGCTAACTAACATTTGTTGTTTTATATTACTATGTTTTAGAATGATATATTTTAAAAACTAATCCATTTCATAGCCCCTGTGAATTCTGGGCACATGGTAGATGCACACTGTTTTTGTTTTGTTAAGTATATAAATGAATGGATGAATGGATCCTCAACCACACATAGCTCCTGGTTCCCACACACTAGTCTGGGAGAAAATTATTGAATAACATAACATATAAAACTGTTACATAGAACATGATAGTGTTTAGATTTTTAATGAACAAGACAAAACTATAAAGTGTCAATATTACAATGCATCAAGTGTAGGAGAAGTCAGTATGGTGTGCATTTTTCTGGAAAGTAAACTATAAAATTAAAAAATGGATTCAATCATTCAATAAATACTTATAATTCACCTGTTATATTGTAGATTAGACAGCCTTGAGAGGTGAGTTGAGATGTTGTAGAGATTGTGAGAAATACATATATGTTGTTTAGAAATGTGGTGTTTAGCATGCATTCAAAGAATGCCCACAGAAGAATTATTAGCAGGACTGAGAAAGGATTTGATTTAGTTTCAGAAAAGTAAGTCAATTAATGATGAAATTGACTTTGAGTGGCTAGGCTCATGTCTGTAATCATAGCATTCTGGGGGACTGAGGCAAGTGCATTGTTTGAGCTCAGGAGTTTGAGACCAGCCTGAGAAAGAGAGAGATTCTGTTTCTAAAAATAACTGGCCATTGTGGTGGGTACCTGTAGTCTCAGCTACTTGGGAGGCTGAGGCAAAAGAATCACTTGAGCTCAAGAGTTTGTGGTTGTTGTGAGCTATGACACCATGGCACTGTGTCGAGGGTGACAAAGTGAGACTCTGTCTCAAAAAAAAAAAAAAAAGATACCTTGAGAAACAGAGACTGGACTTAGAAAGTTCATGACTATAATTCTAGGGAAACTTTTAAAGAATATATATTTTCTGATTTGAGGAATTACCCTTTATTCTCATTGCCAACACAAACTTTCTGAGTTTGTACATAATATTTAAAATTTAAAATTACTTCTAGAGTTCTATCTATCCTGTTCATTAGTTAGGACCTAATTATATGTAACTCACTAGGATGCATGCTGATCAGTACGTGTATGTGTGTATGTACATAGTATACATATGTGTATATGTATTCAGATTTTCCAAGAAAGCCTAACTAATGGAAATTTTTGAGGCCTTCTTACATTCTGAATACAAACTAAGAGGACTTTTCCTATCTGAAGTCAAAAAGACAAGAGGCAGGAGGAAGGCGCCACAAGCCAAGGAACACAGGTGGCCTCCACTGGGAACAGTCCTCTGCTAAAAGCTAGCAATGAAACAGGGCCCTAGTTTCCTCCAGAGGCTTCAGATTGGTATACAGCCTTGATTTTGTGTTGTAAGTCATGAACCAGAGAAATCATCAGAGCCCACTGGACCTCCAGAGAGCTAGGAGATAGAACCATGAGTGATTTATTTGAGCCACTAAATTAGTGGTGATTATTTACAGAAGAAATGGAAAATGAATACAAGTACTGTAAGTGTTGATAAGACCATTTAATGGTCTTAAACATTTTTAAACTATACTTAGCATAAACATAAGATTTGAATCTCTGTTTAAACTACTTCTTCCTAACTCTATACCAAGGCAACTATTAAACTCTTCAATGATGGAGGTATAATTTCTGTCCAGACTAAATTACCAGACTAAATCTTAACTAACATTGGCCATACCCAGGGTAGTATCTCATTGCCTCCAAATTCTTCCTTCCTATCCTAATGCAGACACTATACTCAAAAAGGGAGCGGGGAGAATTACATAGAACTTAAAAATGCTGGGCTTGCTCCTTGTTATTCCAATAGAGCCATGTGTGCCCTACCTACACTTGCTTCGTGTAAGATGGGGAGACAAGTTCAAGCACAATTGAGACATTAGTGCCCTTCAATCTGCAGCAAATTAACATCATTGACTCTATATACACAATGGACTATTCCCATGTTTTGTTGCATGATGAGTCTGTTCATGTTCCACAGTTTGCCCTACAAAAAGGCAAGGGCTGTCGTAGAGTAGAAGAAAAAATGGAGGTTAATCTACAGCAGTCAAAACTGAGGACCAAAATGAAGTCTCCAAGAACTGGGAAGATGAAGAACAAATAACACCAGGACTGCTGGTATTACCAGAGAAATCAGGAGTAACAGCGATTATAGAATGTACTTGCTTGTAATTATAGTTTCATCTTTCATCTTCATCTTGCTTGTAATTATAGTTTCCAGATTCTTAGGAGGGAAGGCCTGCTTCCCAATCTATCACCTGGGCCTCGCCCTCCAGTGTGTTGCAGGGTGTAACTAGAGCCTAATCACCTAATCCTCTGTCCACACACCAAAGGGATGAGGGAGGGAATCAGCCCCTCCATAATCAAGAGAACTTCATGCCAAGTATTCCAAAAGTTAAAACCTCAACCAATAAACCTTAGTGCAAAGCTTTCTTTTAAACATATTCTGTAATTCTTTTTTGCTTCAAACTAAACCTGGAGTGCTCTGGGTATTCTTTTAGATGTATACATTTAACCTTGTTTACTTTGATTTGTCTGGATTTCCGAGGTATATCTAATCTCTTTCCCAATGTGTATTTTCTTTGGTTATTATTATTCTTTCATAAATTTGAATTGTTTTTCAAATATATGCTTTAAATTTGCTTACATTTGAGTACAAGGCACTCCTTCCCTGTGGATATCAAAATAACTTCTGAATCAGAGAAGTTGGGAAGGATTTGGAGCTGTGCTCATGATGTGTGAAGAACTGAGGTGAAGTAGGCACCAGCTCCTGGCTCGTGGAGGCTCTCTCCAGTTATTCCTAGGGTATATATTGAGGAAATAATAGAGATTATGATTCACAACTATCACAAATGAACTTGTGCCACGTTTGCGTTTCCTGAAACTGTTATTCTTTAGCTATTTTGTCCCTTTTCTAAAACTAGTTTATTTTTTAATTTTCTTACAAAGGCTATAAAAGGCCCATAATTTGAGCTGAGTAAAAAAGACAACTGGTATGGGCAGCACCTGTGACTCAAAGGAGTAGGGTGCTGGACTCATATGCTGGAGGTGGCGGGTTCAAACTCAGCCCTGGCCAAAAACTGCAAAAAAAAAAAAAAACAATAAAAAAGACAATTGGCATGAGAGGTCAACATTTCCAGTTTCACAAAGTCCCCCATGGTGGAGTCTTCCAAATTCAAGTAAGTTTGGGAAATAGTACAACTTCTCTCCCTTTCTTTGGAAGCCAGAATGCAGATGAATATTTAGAAAGCGCCAAGGCAACCCTCATTAAGAACACTGGTTCCAATGCTAGACCCTGGCATCCTGTTTTCATCAAGGGCCAGGACTATGAAGAAAGGGATAAGACCAGTGATGCGCTTGTCTGAGGCACAAAATTTAAGGGGGTAGCCAAAATTTCAGTAATCAATATAGATAATATTTTGATATTTTTAAATCAAAATTTAATTAAAAATTAATAAAAGAAATTTTCAAGAAGTTAAAAAAATTAAAAATTCATTCAAAAATCCATGATGAACAAATTACCAAAATTTGAATTGAAAATGATGTCATGTTTTCTTTTTAATAGGTCTAGTAGCATAGCAGGAAATATCCTATGAGAATACAGGGTTAGAGAGAGGAGGAAAAGGACTCTTTGGTTCCCTATTGACCACTCACTATATGATACGAACTAGTCTACACACAGAGGTCATAGCATGGTCAAAATATCATGGTATTTTCCTCTGGTAGAGTAAGTAAAAAGCATGGTAAATAAGTTAAATGCATTGTATGTTAGTTATAACGTCCCAGGTGAAAAGCAGAGCAGGAAAGGGGAATAAGAAGTGCTGTACATAGTTTGATAAGAAAACCCAGAAAGGCTTGTCTGAGAAGCCAGCATTGGAATAAAGTCCTGAGAAGGATGAGGAAGCAGCTTTGCAGGACAAAAGCTTTTTAGGACCAAGGAAATAGCAGAGGCAAAGGTCTAGCAGGAGAGTGCATGCTCTGTTCCAAGAGCACAGGAGGCCAGAACAGCTGGAGCAGGTGAGTGTCAAAGGGTAAGAGTCCCTGCTGAATCTCACAGTTGTGTCCCTCTTTAGGTGTTTCTCTTGGCTAAGAAAAGAAAGGACAATGAGTTGATCTTTTGGTGGGCTAAAGGCTAAATTCCTGGGTCTGTACCCAGTCTCATAAGGGAGTTTAGGGACAAATCCATCTCTATGTCCCATCAATAGCGTTATCAAGAGCTGCATTAAACACTGTTTTTAAATATGGAGACAAATGTAGAGTGATAGACACAGATGTAGATATAGACATAGATTTAGATATAGGTGTTGTAATTGTAAATATATATATGTACATACAGGTATGGATGTGGGTGGCATATGGAAATGAATAGATATAATGGCTATAGCCTAATTATAGAAGTTTTTAAAAATATTTCAATCTATTTATTAAACATTTGGATATATATTAATATCTTTCTTATTCCAACCTGAGAATGCATTGGATTATCGATTTTCCACCAGTGTGCCAACTAATGCGTGTGACAGGATCTTAGGTGTGCAGTGAAAATTTTTAAATACTATTAATTAAATTACTTTTGAAAAATGTTCAAAGGACAGCAAGTATATTCTTTTTTTTTTATTCTTATTCTTGATCAATATAATTTAAGTGTGCTGCAGAATGCTTAACCATAGGTTCAAGCGTGCCATGGGATAAAAAAGCTTGAAAAGCACAAACATTGTGATACACAAAACTTAAGAAAGGAGGAGACAGATCCTTTTGCTTGTTTGTGTGTGTTTGTGTATGTGTGTTGTCCTATTATTAGGAGCTGGCACAGAATTTTATAATATTCTCTGCTTCTAATATAAACTGCTTTGCTATCCAGAACTTTAATCTCTTTTAAGTTTTCTTATTTAATTTATTTTTGGAATTTGTGAAACAAGAAGCATTTTGCATGTTGGAAGGGTGCCTTGTTTATGAATATTGCTACGTCAAATATTCGTCAAGATTAGTAGCAAACAGCTGCTGATAGTGCACAAATAGGGAGTCAGGCCTCTCGGTGCCAAATTCTACCCTCTGTTATGTGAAGACAAAGACAACGTTTACTGAAATCAACAAAAGTTTTCCCCTGACCCTGACTTCTATCAAAAGGCATCTGCAGGCAGAATCTGACCTTAATTTCTTTTACATTTGTTTAGAAGAGAAGAGAATAGTGGAATGAAATGAAAGGTGCCCCGGGCCAGACTGGGGTTCAGCCAGTAGCCCTCAGCCTGCCCAAAGGGTCCTTATGCTTAGGGCCCAGTTTAGCCCTTCCGTGTCCCCTCTGGAGGGAATGCTGCCCTTGCTTTTTTGGGAGCCAAATGTTTTGACTGTCACCTCTAAGTTTAAGGACTGAACACAGCTTTTATTTCATTTGCTTTCAAATCTAGGTCAGAATCTTAGGGAAAATATGAGAGATTTCCAAATAAGACAGACACACTGCAGAACTTGAACTGCCACTAACACATATTTTCTTTTCTCCCCTCCCATATAATGAGCGGGATAAAGCTTACATGCTAATTAATGTTGGTAATGAAATTGTAGCAATTATTAAATTAATAAAACTTAATAAGTTCATACAAATGTAGCCACATGTGAAGCCTTCATGTGTCCCCCGAGACTAATTACAATCCAGCCATAAAAATGTTAAGCAACAGGCATCGTGATGGGTGACTTTCACAACAGCCCTTAAATAAATCTTCCCTTTTCTATAGTGTAGTTTAAGATGGATAATTGTTTTAAATTCTATTTCTTCCATTCTTTTAATTTATTACTGAATTCAACTCATACTGCATCATAGACCTCTAATGTCTGTCTTGATCTTCCTGTCTCTTTCCATAGCCGTGTCTATTTCATCATTTATACATGGAAAATTCCGCTGAGTAAATCTTATCATAGGTTCTTTTAGGCTTCATCTATTTGACACAATACTAAGAAATCAGAATAAAGAGCTATGATTTGAACCAATCAGCTTACTCATCTCTACAGTGGCCTGGCACAAATCTCAGCTTTCAGCACATTTAAAATGATAAAATATAGCTTTGCACTGATTTCTAGCTTACCCTACCTGATTCTATCCAGATAGACTTTTATAATCTCTGAAAGTAATATTCTTAGTGTTAAGACATGGTAGTACAATGATAGTATCTTCTACAAGAAAATACTCTTGTTGACAGTCACTTAAGCCTGAAAGGTCCTGTGACAAGTTGTCCTCTCCTCTTTTCCCACAGAATGACAAAAAATCCCAAGGGGGGAAATCCCTTTTGACTATTAAAGTGCGTTATGTCTGAATGGTCCAAGTTGTAATTGGTCACTATAGAGGCAGACAAATTTCATGACTAGAAATATTCCGTGGTCACAATATGGTCAAAATCAGCTCTGATCAAAGGCTGAGAATCCTCTTCTTGGTTAACCAAGACATTGTGCAGAGTTTGTGTCCAGACCTAGTTATTATGAGTGTCATCGGTAGGAACAAGAAGATTCTTTTTATAGGTACTAGATGACAAGACTCAGGAACCAGTGTCTGAGATTCACAGGAACAGGGAATATGACAACGTAGAGTAAGAGAATGAGGGAGGCTGTCATAGACCACATTGT
Organism: Arctocebus calabarensis; assembly: GCA_963573935.1. NCBI lineage: Eukaryota > Metazoa > Chordata > Mammalia > Primates > Lorisidae > Arctocebus > Arctocebus calabarensis. Next base: position 30,804 of record CAUYON010008986.1, read on the forward strand.
ATCTTCCCTCCCCAAATTCATATGCTAAAGCCCTAATCCCTGATATGACTATTTTTGGAAATAGAGACTTTATGACAATAGTTAAGGTTAAATGAGGTCAAAAATGTGGGACAGTGATTTCGTATGACTGGTCCTTATGAGAAGGACATAGAGACAGATACACATGGGGAAATGGCAGTGGGGAGACTCAGAAAAAGGCCAAAGTGAAGGGAGGCGAGGTGCTGCTCCCTAGCATGACAAGAAAGTGTGGGTAAGTGAGAAGGCAGGGAGGATATAGGACCCAAGGGTGAGTTCAAGGGTGGATGTGATTGGAATGTGTAGAAGGTCTC
>CAUYON010008988.1:0-10500 GCA_963573935.1 Arctocebus calabarensis
AAGAGAAGAAAGAAAGGAAAGAAAAAGAGAGAGAGAAAGCAAGGAAAGAAAGAAAGAAAGAAAGAAAGAAAGAAAGAAAGAAAGAAAGAAAGAAAGAAAGAAAGAAAGAAAGAAAGAAAAATCAAAACACATCTATATACACAAAACTGTAAAACACCCAGGACAGCCAAAAAACAAATCATAGAAAAGGAAGGGCTTGGACATGTGACTCACTGTGTTAGGGTTCTCCAGAGAAAACAGTGGATCAATAGGGTGTGTGTATGTGCGTGTGTGTTGACACATCCTCATATATAGAGAGATTTATTATAGGAAGTTAAATCATGTCTTACAATTATGGGGAAGTACACACTGAGGTCTTTTGGGCTACCTTTAGCTTTTTCCCCCTCCACAGACAATGATGCTTATGAAAGGATAAATTTTCTAAGTCTGGTTTATATTGGTTAACACAATTTAAATGACAATGTGAGGTATTTAAGAGTTGAGTTTCTCTAATAATTAGATATTTTGCAATACTTGATTTCCTTTTTAACATTTTCCATTTTCTGGGTGACAAACCTTTGCAAGCAGGGTGACTCTGAAAATCATTACAAATTAAACCTTTATAAAGTGATTCTAAGTTATCTTAAACTTTTCTAAGAGTGCTTTTAACTTATTTTAAGCACATCAATATTGTACTTAGACTTCAACTTGAAATCTAAATTTCCAATTATATATTTGAAATTAGAGTTACATTTTGAAAGTTTTAAACACTTAAAATAGTTAATAAATATTTATGTTTAGATTTTCCTAATGTAAATTATTAATACCATAAAGGTAATTATATTTTCTGTACAGGACTCTACATTTTCATGGGTTTTCAAATGCTTGCTAGTAAAACTACATGAAGGCCTGCTTTCCTAAGGTAACATTTTTGGAGCTGACTTTTGAGTTCTGAGTACCTGCAAAGCAGGACTATTGGTGAGAATGCAGTTGAACTTTTTACTACAATACTGATTATATAGGCAAGCCCTATTTATAACCATCGGACTCGCTTATAAACAAATGAAGTCATGAGGTTGAAAACATCCTTTAGATTTAAAATCTGCATTTTAAGTCAAATTGTATGTGACTAGGCTATAGCTCTTGGTTGGAATATTATTTTTCTTACTCTTAAGATCTACAATTGATTTTTCCCTATAGTTCTAAAGAGTGTTGAACTTGATGGAAACCTGCATTCTTATAATTCTCACTACTTGAACCACCTGATGCTATCAAATGTCCACATAATGTACAACTGGAATTTTTTCATTTCGAATGGTTTAGGGTATCCAAATGTAGTCCTCTTAGCCATGTCAGTTTCCTCATATTTTAAAAGGGAGGATTATCCGAGGTTCTTTGTGATATTTATGTTGTGACAAACATTAGAACATTTCTATCCACAAGGAATTCTCTGGGGTGCGGTTTGTCATTTTCCATGCCCTTTTGGTCACTTTTAGTCAACTTACTTTAAATGCCACTGTAACGTATAAAAAGATTCAAGTGGGGTGGCAGTGATTGAATAAGAGACTGCGGACCTGGAGCCCATCCCTTCAGCATCCTCACTGACTTACCCCATGATCCCCGAGGAATCACTTCAGAAAACTGTGTGCAAACCACTGCAGTAATGGAAGAAAAGGAATGGTTTGGGAAATTCTTTCATCTCTTAATCTAATGGGACATCTTGGGTTATGTTATACTAGTAACAACCTCGAAGTTTCAAACGCTTGAGAAAAGCAGACAAACATTAAAGAGGTTTGTTTTTTAACAAAACATCTCTTCTTTACACTATATAGCTTTTGCAGAATAGAAAGACACACTGTTTACTATAGTCTATGGCATACACGGCGGCTGTTGGTAGTTCTACCATTATTTTTATTTCAAAATATTAAGGGAGTATAGATGTTTTTCTTACATAGGTCTTTTGGATAATGCTTAATTCAGGGATTTGGGTATGCCCCTCACCAGAATAGCGTCATTATGCTAATAAGTCAGTTTTCATCTCTCATCCTGTCCTCCCACCCTACCCTTCTTGGATTCCACTAAACTATTCCATCTCTTTGTGCCTGTGTGTGCCAATTGTTTCCCTCTCAATTCGTAGAGAGTACAGATGGTGCTTATTTTTTCAATCCTGTGATACTTCACTAAACATAATGGTCTCCAGTTTCATTCAATTTACTACAAAAGGTATTATTTCATTTCTTGTTATGGCCGAGTAGTACTCCATGACACATACATGTCTCATTTTTGTAATCCACTTATGATTTGCTGGTCACTTAGGTTAATCCTACATCTGTGCAATTGTGAATTGTGCTGTGGTAAGCATTTGAGTGCAGGTGTCTTTTTGATAAAATGCCCTTTTTTTTTTTTTCTCATTCAATAGAGACCCAGTAATGAGACTGCTGGATTGAATGGTAAGTATACATTTTTTATCTCTTTGAAGTATTTGTGGCCCCAGAAGAAAAGACAGGAAAAATGTAACATACTTACTGCCTATTAAGATTTCTACATGGAAATAACAAATATATCTTCCCTTCACATTTCATTATCCAGAACAAGCATGTGCCCACATGTAAGTGAAACACAAGAGGATGTAGAGTTTCACCACAAACAAGATCACCAAATAACTCAATTGGTCAGCAATGGTCTTTTTTTGTTAACAAAATCTATATTTTTGAACTTATAATTAATATTTTTTATTCTTTTCTAAGGGTCGTTTACATAATGAAACCCCTCTTATAGTTACACAAAAAATTTATTTTTATTTGCTTTCGAAATTTTTTTTTTCAAATTAAAAATTTCCAACATTGGCATGGCACCTATAGTTCAGTGTCTAGGGCGCCAGCCACATACACCGGGGCTGGCGGGTTTGAACCCAGTCCAGGCCTGCCAAACAACAAAGACTACTGCAACAACAACAACAAAATAGCCGGACATTGTGACAGGTGCCTATAGTCCCAGGTACTTGGGAGGCTGAGCCAAGAGAATCACTTAAGCCCAAGAGTTTGAGGTTGTAATGAGCTGTGATGCCACGGCAATCTACTGAGGGCAATAAAGTGAGACCCTGCCTAAAAAAAAAAAAAAAAATTCCAATGTTTCATCAGTTCCTGAAGAGGCATATTTTAAAGCAGCATTCCCCAAACTGAACTGTGCACTGGCATCTTTTGAAGATATTGTCAAAATTAGGACTTTGAGCCTATAGATGTAGATGAGGCTTATAGTTCAGTTTTTGTGTATGTTTTTTTATAAATGGTATCTTGGCCAAGTTTTGAGTTTCTAACTGGAGTTAATTCAGTCCTCCTTTCAGCAGCTCATTCAGGCCCTGTCCCTGCCATTTCTATGAAAAACTCTCACCTGCCTGGTGTCTATGCATCAGCCTGAATCACCCGGGGGTCAGGTATCAGACATATGGGGACAGCCACTGTGCTCTGAAGCCTGTAAAGTTATTCAAATAAGCCAGTTCCCAGGGCGCTCAGGAAATCCAGCTAACGACACCCCGCTGGCCACACGAACTGCCCCCTGCAGCCTCAGCTTACTGTTATGGTCCAGCCCCTGTATGGCCCTGCCTGGCAATCTTTTCTCATGAGTAACAAAGAATTCTGCGTTTCATTTGTCCCGGTATCAGTGTCCTAACATCAAAAGAATCTTTACATTTTATAAACTTGCTCTGTGTCTGAAGGTGTGCTTGCCATGTTTCTCTTTCCATATTTTCTTGATTTTGGAATATCCAAAATGAACAGTGTGAAACTCCATGGGGGCTTGACACTAGCCCAGGAGGGGGCCCTTTTGAAGGCAATAAGAATGATGAGGTTACTTGGGCTGCGTTCTCTGAGATCAGCAGTTTCATGTTCATGGTCACACCACATGCTTGACAGAGGCTGACTTCAAGGGCTCCTCGCTGCTTTGCACTGTTATTTCTTTGTTGTTACTTTTGAGGAAGACCCTTGCCTTTGCAGCGTGTTTCAGGCAATCCCTACGTTGTAGGCTGGGCTTCTGCCCTGTAGGGAACTAACTGCACAGAGGTTTCGTTGACGTTGCTCAGGTGACCGTAGCAGTGGTCTCTCTGCCCTCTGAGCAGCCACAGATATTGGATTCCTCTTTATTGTGGTTTACAGATACTGTGTGTTTACAAACTGAAGGTTTGTGGCCCCCCCAGCAAGTCCATCAGTGCCATTTTTCTGGCAGCCTGTGCTCACTTACTTCTCTGTGTTACATTTGGTAATTTTAGAAATATTTCTAGCTATTTCATTATTATTGTATTTCTTATGGTGGTATGTAATGAGGAATCTTTATGTTACTATTGTAATTGCTAAAGGGTGCCACAAACCATACCAATAGCAAACTCAATCGATAAATATTGTGTGTATTCTGACTGCTGTCCACTAACCAGCCATTCTCCTCTCTATGTCCCCTCCGGTCACCCTATTTTCTAGTACACAGTAATAATAACCCTACAATGTTTTCTAAGTGCCAAATAAAAGGAAGAGGCAAACACCCTTCACTTTCAATCAAAAGCTAGAAATGCCTAAGCTGAAAGTTAAGGCAGACTGAAAACCGAATCTCTTGTGACAAATGGGTAGCCAAGCTGTGACTACAAAAGGAAAAGTTCATGAAGGAAATTGAAACACTGCCTTATGGAACACACAAATGATGAGAAAGTGAAATAGCTGAATGGCGAAACTTTGAGTGGTCTGCATAAAAGATCAAACCAGCCATGGCGGTTCCTTAAACCAAAGCCTAATCAGAGGAAGGGCCTAACTCCAATTCTGTGTAGGCTGACAGAGGTGAGGAAGCTGCAGAAGAAAAAGTTTGAGACTAGCAAAGATGGGTTCATGAGGTTTAGGAAAGAAATGCATAGCACACAGGTGCAAGGTGAAGCAGCAAATACTTCTGTAGAAGCTACAGCAAGATATGCAGAAGATTTAGCTAAGGTAATCGATTAAGGGGCTATAACAAAAACGTATTTTCAATGTAGACAAAGGAGCCTTCTGTTGGAAGAAGATGCCTTCTAAGACTTTCATAGTTAGAAAGGAAGAGTCAGTGTCAGACTTCAAAACATAAAAGGACAGACTTTCTTGTTTTAGAGGAAGATGCAGTTGATTACTTTAAATTGAAACCAGTGCTAGTTTACCATCACAAAATCCAAGAACCCTAAAGAATTATGCTAGACTGCTCTGCCTGCTCTCTAAATGGAACAACAGAGGCTGAATGACAGCACATGTTTTTACAGCATGGTTTACTGAATATTTTAAGCATGCTACTGAGACTTACTGCTCAGAAAAAAAGATTCATTTCTGAATAGTTACCATTCATTGACAAAGCCCTTGGTGGTCCAACAGCCCAGGTGGAGATGTAAAAAGATTAATGTTTTCATGCTTGCTAACACGATATCTATTCTGCAGTCCATGGATCAAGATATAATTCGGGCTTTCAAATTTTATTATTTGATAAATACATTTCATAAGGTTATTACTATCAAAGATAATTACTCCTCTGATGAATATGAGCAAAGTATATTGAAAACTTTCTGAAATGGACTTAGCATTCTGGACTTCATTAAGAATATTTGTGGCTCGGCGCCTGTGGCTCAGCGCACTAAGGCGGCAGCCACGTACACCTGAGCTGGCGGGTTTGAATCCAGCCCAGGCCCACCAAACAACAATGATGGCTGCAACCAAAGAATGGCCGGGCATTGTGGCGGGTGCCTGTAGTCCCAGCTACTTGGGAGGCAGAGGCAGGAGATTCGCTTGAGCCCAGGAATTGGAGGTTGCTGTGAGCTATGAGGCCACGGCGCTCTGTCCAGGGTGACAGCTTGAGGCTCTGTCTCAAAAAAAAAGAAAAAAAAAAAGAATATTTGTGATTCATAAGAGGATGGTCAAAATGTCAGCATTAATGGAAATTTGGAAGTTGATTCTAGCCCTCATGGGTGATTCTGGGGCTAAAAAGTTTGGTAAAATAAATAACTGCAGATGTTGGGGAAATAGCAAAAGACTAGCATCAGAAGTGGAGGCGGAAGGTGTGTGAGCAAATTGCTGCAATCTCATGACAATGTCTAAAGGATGAAGAGTTGCTTCTGTGAAGGAACAAAGACAGTGTCTTCTGGAGATGAATGTACTCCTGCTGAAGATGCTCTGAACACTGTTGAAATGCCAGCAAAGGAGTTAGACTACCTTGTACACTTAATGGATAATGCAGTGTTTGAGTTTGAGGGGATTGACTCTAGAAGTTCTAAGGTGGGTCGATCAGCATTGCTTGCTACAGAGAATTTTTTCATGAAAGGAAGAGTAAATTGATGCAGCAAATTTCATTGTTTCCATATTTTAAGAAACTGCCACAGCCACCACGACCTTCAGCAACCAGCACCAGGATCAGACAGCAGTTTCAACTTGAGGCAAGGCCCTTCACCAGCAAAAATTGTGATCTGCAGAAGGCTCAGATGATCATTAGCATTTTTTTTTTTTTTTTTGTAGAGACAGAGTCTCACTTTATCGCTCTCAGTAGAGTGCTGTGGCGTCACATAGCTCACAGCAACTTCCAACTCCTGGACTTAGGTGATTCTCTTGCCTCAGCCTCCTGAGTAGCTGGGACTACAGGCACCTGCCACAATGCCCACCTATTTTTCTTTTGTTGCAGTTTGGCTGGGGCTGGGTTTGAACCCGCCACCTTCAGTATATGGGGCCGACGCCCTGCTCACTGAGTCACAGGCACCTCCCAATCATTAGCATTTTTTACCAATAAAATTTTTTTAAAGTATTATTATTACTACCACTATTATTATTGGAGACAAGGTCTTGTTTTGTCACCCAGGCTGGGGTACAGCAGCAGGATCATAGTTTGCTATATTCTCAAGTTCCTGGTCTGAAGCTATCCTGAGTCTGCCTAGTAGCTGAAACTACAAGCCCACGCCACCATGCCCAGCTAATTTTTTTTTTAAAGCCTGTTGCCCAGGCTGATCTTGAACTCCTGGTCTCAAGTGAAACTCCTGCCTTGCCCTCCCAAAGTTCTTGGATTCCAGGAATGAGTCATCATGCCCAGCTCCATTGAAGTGTTTTTTGTTTTTTTTTTTAAATTAAGATATGTAAATATTTTAGACATAATGTTATTGCAATCTTAGTAGACTATGGTATAGTATAAGCATAACTTTTGTATGCATTGAGAAAGCAGCAATTTCCTGTCACTGTCATTGTGATGGTCTTGAACTGAACCTGTAATATCCCATAGATATGCCTGCCCCTCTTCCTTTGGTTAGTTACCTTCATGGTCCCCTGATCCTCAGAGTATTATGGGTTTCACTCTTTGAGATCAGGAGCCCGATGTTTAAACCCAGGGGTACCCTTGAGATCTGCCAAAGTTATACAATTACTTAAATAGTGCAGGACTCCTAGCCAGAGTAATCAGGCCTTGGTAAATGCTGCTGCACATCAACATTTTAATGGATCAATATTTCTGACGAGGGAAACAATTGCTATTCCAAGGAGAGGCTGCTATAGCTCTCCAACTGAAATATAAAATTGAAAAACAACAAAAACAAAAAACACTATCTTGTACTTTAATTGTTGCCTTGGATAAATTTCTCATAGTCATACTATGCTAAAATACCCCATTTTGGGCATAAACATTCTGACACAATGAGTAATAAAATTACTCAGATTTACACAATGAGTAAATTAAATTGATTCTTTGTCACTTACAAATTGGCTTGACAGAATGGGACCCCATGACTCCCATTTAAAATGATAAGTACAGCTGAACATAAATTCAACCAAGGGTCTTAAGAAGGAAAACATAGTATATCAGACCTAATTAATGAGTGATTATCTCCACTACTTCTTTATTTGACAGCCAATCTTGCCTGTTCTTAAAACTGGAAAGAATAAATGACACATCCTGTGAAATTATTATAGCCTTAGGGCTATGGTCCCATGCATTAAATTCTCCATACCCAATATCGAATATTTTTGAAATGACTAATTCTGCTCAGTCAGCAACTAGTAAATATTTTACCATTAGATATTTGGCCAATATGTTCTATTCCATGCTTATTTCAACAACCTCTCAGCCAGAGTTAGTCCTTATCTTCAAAAGAATACAGCAGACATTTACCAGAATCCCATGGAATAAACCAGCACTTTTACCATTGCATACCGTCTTTGCAGACAGGATCTTAACTGCAACCACCATTCTCCGCAAGAATAGATATAGCACTGTTTTGACAGAATCCTTCTCCAAAGAGAATCATTCGATGTGTTCATCAAGGATATGAATTCTAACATCCTGTAGTCCTTCATGGGTTGTGGCAGCAACATACACATATCATTTACAAATTTTGCTTAAATGACTGCTACTTATAAATCAGCCTCCCTAAATGGGGGCCCTTCTAACAAGAGGCCCTGGAATCTCTCCAAATTAAAATAAATAGGCTGTGTGCAGTGGATCATACTTGTAATTCCAGTGCTTTGGAAGGCAAAGCAGAAGGATGGCTCGAGGCCAGGAGATGAGAACAGCCTGGACAACATGAGACTGTATCTACAAAAATATATAAATATTTAACTAGGTGTGGTGGCATGTACCTGTACATCCCGCTACTCGGGAAACTGAGGTGGGAGGATTGCTTAAGCCTAGGAGTTTGGGGTTACAGTGAGTTCTGGTTGAGCCTAATATGGATGACAAAGGAAGAATGTTTCTAAACAAACAGGCACTTGCATTAGTACCCTCAGAAATTTCTTTACTGGAACCTCAGAGACTCTTTCACTGCATTGCTTTTAGCTTTTCACCTCCTCTCATGCCTTTTGGAGTATGATGGCCATAATTGTCCATGTTTTTCTGATGAAAAAAAAAAAGCACTCCCCTTCTCAGTTCCGTTCTACATATCATTGCAGTAAAAATTTCTGGCCATATACTCAGCTCCCCTGTAAATAGAGGCTCTCACAAACTCGGATCCTATCGCCCTCTCTAACTAGCTGGTCATTATGCCTTGTGTCATGAAAGCAGCACCCCACAGCTTGTCATGACCATAGTGAGGCTTCCTTAATATAGGATGAAGCCAAACCTGAGGCCTCTGTTATGTTCCACCTATAGAAGTGGGTGGCTTCTGTTGTCAGAACCTTCAAGGTTCCAGAGGAAGGAAGTCATCCCTCTCCTAGACCCCTTGACTATCTGCAAATCTCCTTGGAGTGATCTAAGTAAGCAGCAATGGGTGTCTGAAGACTGTACCCGTGGCATTGCCATGATCACAGCAGTAATGAGTGTCTATAGATTGTGCTTATGGCATTGCCATGATCACAGCAGCGATGGGTATCTGTAGACTGTGCCTGAGGCATTGCCCTACTCACAAGTGATAGAGCTCAGTAAAATGTTGCTGCTTCTATCTTTTAACTAGATCTGTCTTATAAAGGAAGGGGCTTAAGGGTCAGCCCAATTAGCAAAGTTTTAGGAATTCATTGCAATCCTGGAAGTTTTGATTGTCGAAGGGGTTTTTTTGCACCCTCTTGAATTAGTGGGTAGTAGATTATTTTTTCTAGGATAAAGAACTCTTAACTCTGTTAATAACTCTTAATTCCCCTGTGCCCAAAATATAAATCAAAGTCATGCATGTCTTCATAGACAGTAAAATCATGACATGGTACTCATAAGGACAACCCTTATCTCCTTTGAAATTTCAGACATTATTGACAGCAACCAATGCATACCTTTTGCATCTCAAAGTACAGAATGCTATTTTCTTGAAAAGGCATTCAATAGAGCTTTCATGTCCCAATAGGTCCCCAGTAAGTAGTTTAATCGGGATACCTAATGGTTTTTTCAAAGTACTCCTATTTGAATTAAAAAATTACAGATCTGTGATTAACCTCTCATCTTGACTGTTGTTGGCATATACAAAGGCAACTGACTTATGGACATTGATTTTATATCCTGTGATGTTACTGTATTTTTTGATGACTTCCAGGAGTCTAGTAGTTGAGTCTTCAGGGTTCTCTAAGTATAAGATCAAACCATCAGCAAAAAGGGAGAGTTTGACCTCCTCTGCACCCATCTGGATGCCCTTTATTTTCTTATCTTGTCTAATTGTATTGGCTAGAACTTCCAGCACTATGTTGAATAGCAATGGTGACAGAGGACAACCTTATCTGGTTCCAGTTCTAAGAGGAAAGGCTTTTAGTTTTACTCCACTCAGTAAAATATTAGCTGTGGGTTTGTCATAGATAGCCTCTATGGAGGCTAAGGAAATCATTAACTTCCTTGAGTATAACAACAATGAAGACACAAATTACCCAAACCTATAGGATACAGCAAAAGCAGTCCTGAGAGGACAATTTAGCACTTTAGAAGCCTACATTCAAAAACCAGAAAGAGAGCATATCAACAAACTCACAAGCCATCTGATGGAATTGGAAAAAGAAGAACAATCTAAGCCTAAACCCAGCAGAAGAAAAGAAATATCCAAAATTAAATCAGAGATCAATGAAATTGAAAACAAAAGAATCA
>CAUYON010008992.1:0-45167 GCA_963573935.1 Arctocebus calabarensis
GGATGGAGCTGGAACATGTTCTCCTTAGCAAAGTATCTCTAGAATGGAAGAAAAAGTATCCAATGTATACACCCCTAATATGAGACAAATTCTTTATCATTCAAGTGAAGACTACAACCCATTTATTGCACAGGAAGACGGGGAAAGGGGAGAGGGAGGGAAGGGGAGGGAGAGGGTGGGGGGAGATGGGACAAAGGGTCAGATCACATGTGTGGTACATATTCGAAGGGTCAGGAGAAAACTTCTAAATAAGGATCAAAAATGTTTTCATATAGTAAATGAGAAAATATCATGAACGGTATGTCAATCAGGTCGATAAAATATCTCAGATTGCATGTGAAGCCCCCACACTGTACCCCATGGTTGAACTAATGTACACAGATCTGATTCAATTAAAAAAAAAAAAAAGAAGAATGAAAAAAAGAGAAAAAAAAATAATGTCTCAGAAAAATGTTGAAATTAAGAAAAAACAAAAAACAAAAAAACAAACCCCCCCCCAACCGAAAAACCAAACAGTATATATATCTTGCTGAATATTATCTGGGCAACAGGTGATCTTCTGAGGTATGAGATGTTAATCACCATGTTGATACAGCTGTACGAGATGGAGACTGGAGGCCTCTGCTGATTTCTGAGACACTGCAGGCTTGGGCGCCCAATGTCTCCTCAGCCCGCTTAAAGGATACTCCAAGCTATGAACCTTGGCCAAGCAAAAGCTTTCCAAGGAAAGCACTTATCCCTGGCATCTCTCCTGGTGTGGCTGCCTGCTTATCCAGTGCGCCAAATCCAGTCTCCCTCTATGCCCCTGAGGGCCAAGGCTGTTAATTTGCCAAACACTTGAATCTCTGTACTTCCCCAGTGTCTCAGTTTCTGCCTTTGGGCAGCTCAGTCAGTAGATTACTCGCCTAAGGTCTCCCAGCTGATTCCTGTACTGCAACACACAGGGGCAGCTCCCCCACAGTAGCCATTTGGGCAGCCCACAGCTGAAGGATATTAGCTCCTTTCTGGTTCAGCTGCTCAGTCTGGGGCCCCAGACAATGCCCAAAGTCGTCTGCACACTGGCCCAAGATCTCCCAAGGCAGTTCAATCGAGTGCCCAGAAAGACCAAAAACAGCCCATAGGTAAGGCTTTTCCTGCTTGCAGTCTTGCTGTTGCTATGGTTACAGCTTCAGGCAGCCTCCGACTGAACAAACGCACCTACCACTTGCCAGTTTTCCACCACTTCTATCCTCCTCGTGGGGTCCAGAAGTCTCTTGCTGACTTCCTGTGTCTCTAAAGCGAAGCCTCTGGGCAAAACCCAGTGGGCAGAGATGCCTGGAGTCTTCTCTCCCCACTCTCACTGCGTCCGGCTGTCCATTAATTCTTTATAGGAGTTTTCTGCAGTAGCTGCTTTGGGGTCCCTTGAGGTAGTTGCTCTGTTATGGTTTTTCATGTTGCCCGAGTTTTTCTGTTTGTTCCTCCTCATGTGTTCGTTCTTTCTTATTCACCTCCTTGTATTCCTTTTTTCCTTCTCACTGCCTCCTTTGCTTCAAATTACCTTGTCTCAGAGCTTGGGTCTTGAAGTGGCCTCAGCCTGAGCAAAGCCAGTCTCTTCCTTCTGGCCTGAGAAACAGAAGTCCTTGCTCTTGATGATGACAATGTATTAGAATATGTTGTCAGGTGGCACTGTGGTTTTTTTAGGAGACAGAGAGCACAGCCAGCAACCTCTGTGGTACTTATTCCAAACTTTGTTGTCTTCAGTGATTGCCTGATTGTTTCCTCAGCATTCAGACCCTGGTGGTTGGGCTCTTAAATCTCATGAGAATCCTTCCAGGGCAGGTCTCACAATGCCCCCTGACTCCGGTTCTCATGGAGTGTGGGAGTCCCTCAGCCTGTCCCAAGAGTGGAGTTCTGATCCTGACAGGTGGAATTAAGATGGCCGTGCTTTAGACCCCTGCTAAGACCTTCTCATGACCTTCAGGTATGGCTGGGTTCTCTCTTTTTTCTCCAGTCAATCTAAGAGAGCTCCCCTCAGTAATCCTTCTGGTCCACCATCTTGCTCTGTCCTTTACTGTTTGTTATTATTAGTTTACTTTTTATTTTCAGATCCTAAGGAAAAGACCTATTGGATAGATGATTTGGGTAGGACTGGGGGAAGTTGACCATTACTATATAAAAGGGATGATGATGGAGCTGTCTGCTGTGGTTGGAAGGAGTATTTTAGCACTGAGGTTTTTTAGAATTGCCAGCTGTGGTGATAATGTAGCAGAAAGACTTTTAACTTGTTTTATTATACTTTTAAAATATCCTACATTTTAAAAAAACACTTCTTTATTGCCTGAAAGGGAAATCCTTTCTATCTCTCATGAGGATGACCTGGCAGAACCTCTTGAAATTTATGTGGTTACTAGGAATGATGGAGAGGTTTGAGGGAGGGGTTGACATAGGAATAGAATTTTATGTTAGCACTGGTATTTTTAATATTGAGAGGGCAAAGGCATGGAGATTGATGAGAACATTGTAGATGTGACAAGCCCAAGCACTGTATACATTAAATATGTGTGAACTTGCATTATTACAGCAGTGGAAGGAGGACAGGCCCTATGAGGTGATACATAATTAAGTTCTAGACTTTCCCATAAGAAGTAATGGCTATGCAATAGAAGTATAAAAGTCAATGTATCACCTAACTGATGACTTTTTCATGGTAATAGAATGAAGTTGAAAAAAGTGAAAATGATCACCTGTATACCCTTTATTTATCACCTATCATTAACATTTTATCTATTTGCTTTATCACTTGAGAATAAGAACAGTTGATTAAAGTAGAATACTCATATAAAATGTACTCTCAAATTGAACTCCTAATTTTATTTTTTCTTCAAATAGTTCAAATAAATAGAACTCAGTCCCAATGCTCTAAGTTTTAATGGTAGAAATTGCCTTGGGAGATAATCTGATTTAACTCCCAACCTCCCTCTAGGACAGGTGAGTTTTGATTCCTGAATCTCCACAATCTTTTTCAGGGTCTTACCCTTCAGGCAGGGATAATAATTCCTATGTCTCTTTGTTGTTTTGTGGCTTATGCATTTTCATTTGATCTCAAAAATAAATGTATATTCTTTGTTAGACTTGACTGAAATCTCACTTGCATTCAAGTCTACCTTTTCTTTTCTTTTTTTTTTTTTGAGACAGAGCCTCAAGCTGTCACTCTGGATAGAGTGCTGTGACGTCACAGCTCATAGCAACTTCCAATTCCTGGGCTCAAGCAAGTCTCTTACCTCCGCCTCCCAAGTAGCTGGGATTACAGGCGCCCGCCACAACACCCGGCCATTTTTTTTTTTTTTTGCAGCTGTCATTGTTGTTTGGCGGGCCAGGGCTGGATTTGAACCTGCCAGCTCAGGTGTACGTGGCTGGTGCCTTAGCCCGTTGAGTCACAGGCGCCCAACCAAGTCTACCTTTTCTTAATCTCTCTATTCTTTGGTTAAAGAAAACAACTGAATAACATCCCTTTTAAGAATACTTAATCTGTTCAGTAATTAACTTCTCTTGGATAAACCCATTTTTATATCTTTAAGATTTCTACTTTAAACATCTGTCTGTTCAGTCAGCTCACAGACCTTATCTTGGTTGATCTTTCAAGATGCTGGGTCTTTCATGCCCTTTTTGAAGTGGTGCACAAAACTTAGGAAAGTCTGATTAAGTTAGAGTAATGATGATGATAATTCATATCTAAATTATTTACAAAGTGTTTTTCTTATATAGCTATTTGATCTTTAGGATAGGACAAGTGGTATCCCTTTTTCAGAGATGGAAAAACCTATTCCCAGAAAGTTTAAGTGAGTTACCCTGTGACCCATAGAGTTAGGCTGTTCTAAAGTTGAGATGCAATTTCGAGTCTTCTAACCCGAAATCCAGTTTTCTTTTCTATTGCATATCACTTTTAGGTCCTTACATGTCATGTATTTTTTAATGTACAGTAGTTCCTTTTGTCCACAGTTTCTCTTTCTACAGTTTTGGTTACCTGTGGTCAACTGTGATCTGAACATTAGTGAGTATGATACAATAAGATCTATTGAGGAAAAGAAAGAAAGATCATATTCACATAACATTTATTACACTATATTGTTATAACTGGTCTATTTTATTGTTTAATTTATTAATTAAACTTTTTCATAGATATGTATATATAGGAGAAAAACATAGTATGTATAGGGGTATGAAACCTTTTTGAGGTTTCAGGCATCCACTGGGGGCTCTTAGAACGTATACCCCATAGATAAAAGGGGATTGCTGTGTCTTAGGATCACTTTGGCTTCTCATTTCTTCCCTTTCACTAATCTAACTTGCTGTTAGGGAAATAATGGATTTGTTGACTCAACTTGTTCTTTTTATTCTGCACTTAAAATGGGAGGTATAACTACAGAATTGAAGTGAAACTGCAGCCGTCACTTCAGTCTTCTTCAGCCTAACTTGGGTATCCTCATATGCCCTCCCTTCCCAGAGAACATATAGTTCATTGTTGAGTGGCCTCAGTTATACCATTTTTCTTTTATTTATTACAGGTCCAAATTACCTGTTGGGTGTGTGTATGTGTGTTTATCTATTGGCTTTAGTCCTATCAACAAGAGCAATGCAGAATATTTTCTCCTTACTACATAACATTTTGTCACATACTTAAAGCTGAATGACCTGTCTCTTCTCCAGGTTAAAAAAAGCTGCTACCCAGATCTCTCATTATTCTGGTCATCTCATTCTGGAAGCAGTAGGTTGATTGTCAATATTCTGAAAATATGCTTTCCATAATTGTCTACACTATCTTGCCTGATGAAGGCAGCAAATTGTGGCACTATTACCTCCTATAATGTAGACACCATTCCATACTACTATTGAATACTCAGCATTTGGTAATGTTGACTATTGACTATAAAGCATTTAGTAAACCAAAGCTCACAAAATTTTTGTAGGAACTCTCCATCAATCTGAATCCCCTGTACCTATACAATTGACTTTTTAAATTGAAATGCAATTCGTTTACATATATTTCTGTTAAATTTCATTTTGCCTCTGTTTTAGAAGTTTATCATGCCAGCTTGTAGAAATATATTTTGGTGTCAGTTTTTTTGTTTGTTACCATTCTTTTTAGCTTTGTCTTCTACACTTGTAATAGTTATCCTTTAGAGCTTGTGTTGAGTTAGACTTTTTTTTTTTTTTAAAAGAAAATGCAAATCTCTTTATTATGGAAAACAATCAACTTTCTCCTTCAGGTGACAATACATAAAGGAACATCTCAAACCTCTACACCCCTTCTCTAAATTCCCACAGGGGAGGGGGATTGTCTAATATTGACTTCAGTGATGAAACCTCTGATGAAGCCAAAGTTAGGCTTACACTTTTAACAAAGGGCATACTTCTGTGATCATCAGGCATGTTCTTTTTGAATAAACTTTACACTTCTGGGGGAATATATTTCAATTACAAATTCTATCTCATCAAATTGAAAGAATGTAGTTACTACGTGTGCTTGTTCCTTTTCATTTTATTACTTCCTGTGATGCAAGTGTTCTATTGCAGACAGAGCAAAGAATAGCTCAGGCACTGGAGGACATGTCTTTTTATTCAGCTCCCAGCAGTTGGGGAGCAAACATGGCAAATCCTCATACACCTTTCTACCCAGTGGGTACAATAAAAGCAAGGGCCAAGCAGCAGTTACATTCGGTAGTCTCTGAACACATGGTGCCTTCCCAAGGGTAAGAAAGACCAATCAAATGCCCACCTACCCAGGAATGGATTAACAAGCTGTGGCGTATATATACCATGGAATACTATTCAGCCATCAAAAATGATGCAGACTTTACATCTTTTGTATTAACCTGGATGCAGGTGGAACACATTCTTCTTAGTAAAGCATCACAAGAATGGAGAAGCTTGTATCCAATGTACTCAATTCTAATATGAAGGCAGTAGATGACCTAATACATAGTGGGGGGTAGAGGAATGAAAGAGTAGGGAGAGAGGAGCAGGACTCACGGTGTATGACATGCTTCTAGGGGGTGGGACACAATTATAAGAGGGACTTTAACAAATGCAATCAGTATAACTTAATTCTTTGTACTCTCAAAGAGTCCCAAACAATTAAAAAAAAAAAAAAAGAAAGCCCAATCAACTGTGTTTCCCATGGGTGAGAAGACCTAGATGCAACTTTATCCACACACCCAAGACCATATAACTTTGTCTGGCCCTACCTGTCTTCATTTTTTTCTTTTTGGCTTTGTGATAGTGCTTTTAGGATGTAATTGGAAAGGGGTTTAGGAAAGTACAGAAATTTGAAGAAACTTCTCCTTTTCAAAGGATTCTTCAGATTTAGACAAAGAAACAAAATAAAATGCTTCAATAAATGCCAACTCTAAAGATAACTGGTTAAACAAAAATGACATTTTTTGTGATAGTTCATCTTAAGATATGAAAGCACCCTAAGTATATAAATGATATTTTTTTCCATTGTATAGGCTCAAGATCCAGTAGTGAGATTACTAGCTAAGAGACATAGAATATCTGACTCAAATTTGTAGTGTAATTATTTCTGAACCAAACTTGGAAGCCATTTAACTTGTGTTCAGAAGTTTGGTAGAATTTGCATTTGATTCAGAGTCAATTGGTGTGTTTAGTTATCATTCTAAGGAGTATTTGAAGATGTATGAAGAAGGGTTCTTTCTGGAACCCTTCCAGATGGAAGAGAGCCCTCTGTATCATTTTGTATGCTATTGGTAAGTTGAGAAATTCATGTATTTTTACATTTGTAAACAGAAAGAGTTGAGCAGAGAACTTTTGAGGAGGAAGTAAGCTTGATAAAAAGATGTCAAGATTATATATAAACATTGAATTTAAAATAAAAAAATCATTATATATAAACATTGAATTTAAAGTGATAATAGTTTTTCTAACGGATTTAATCCAGTTTGATTATAAGATAGAACAACTTCATATATTCATATAAACCTCAGTGTTTCAAATTATAAGGTTTTCTGTTTCATAGTCCTATAGTCAATACATTTTGGTAATTTACAGTATTTAGTTTTCGTTGAGACATACCAGGAAATTATTGCTTCTAAAAGATCAGAGTAAGTGGGGCGGCACCTGTGGCTCAAAGGAGTAGGGCGCCGGCCCCATATACTGGAGGTGGCAGGTTCAAACCCAGCCCTGGCCAAAAACTGCAAAAAAAAAAAAAAAAAAAAAGAAAAAAAAGGAATAATAATAAAAGATCAGAATAAGTAATGTGTTGATTATTATATTTGTTCGGTAGTCCTTGGTACCCTTCTTCTTACACTCTCCTCCTTTTCCTTTTCTGTTATTTTCTCCATT
Source organism: Arctocebus calabarensis (assembly GCA_963573935.1). NCBI lineage: Eukaryota > Metazoa > Chordata > Mammalia > Primates > Lorisidae > Arctocebus > Arctocebus calabarensis. The sequence goes on from CAUYON010008992.1 coordinate 7,342, forward strand.
GGTTAATGATACTTTGTTATCTCTCAAATGCCCCAGACATTAAAGTCATACATTTGTCTTTCCTTTGTACCTTGACCTCTTTCCCAATGGTAATCTCTGTTTTTCTCATAACTGTTAGCTAGTCTGAATTAATTCAGAATAAGATGTAAAATGAGTGATAGAACTAATCCCAAGGTATATTATATGTTATATATATTTTAAAGTGAAGCTTTAAAACAACAACAACAACAAACCTGTTGAAGAGTTAGCAGTTGTTTTAATATACATACAGAGATTGCTTATTTACCTTGTTACTTCAGACTTCCTTTTTTGGACTCCTGATGATCTGAGAACATATTTCTTCCTTATAAGAGCTGAGAAGAGGAGGAAGAATAACGGGAGAAGACAGGATCTTTTTCACCATGATGAATAGGTGTAGCTACTCTTTCGACTTTTTGCTTCTTTGGGTCCTTAGTAATCTCATTACTTCTTTTTTTGTTTGTTTAAATATTCTACTAATAAAATATTACCTGTTAGTTGCAGTTTCCTATCTCTCAACTACTTATAAGACAAATCCTAATTTATGTATTGTCAAGTTACGTGCTCATCTGAGAAACTTGTGATTTTACCTTACTTTTCAGAACATCAGTACTTCTGGCGAATTTTTTTCATCAAGGAGTAAAAGTCATCAGTAAATGTGTCCCATTTGTTGAAAATGTCTCTAATGATACTAGCTTCTTACTAATCATATATGATATGCCAGGTCCTCCATTGGGAATTTAATATCCTACACATTTTTTACCATAACCTTTATATATGTTTTTATTTCACTTTTGGAGAGATTAAGTAATTTGTCTAAGTTTGTACTCCTTGTAAATGGTGGGACTTATTTCAAAACTCTTTTACTTTTGATTATGCATTGTTTTCTTCATTTCAAAAGCTTAAATGTTTTGGTGCCCATGCTTTAGGTACTTTTTAGAGAGAGTTAGCAGCATGTTGATTCTACATTTTTAGTTGTATCGCTGCACACTGATAAAAATATTTTATTATCCATCTGTTCCACTTTAAACTTTTGTTAAATACAGTCAGTTAATTACTGATCTTTTTTTTTTTTCAAGGATAGTACCATAATTAATGTAGCATCTAGTATATTTGAAAGGAGTAGATGGTTAAGCAATACTTGCTGCATGGATAAAAACTAACAAAAACAGAGGTGGCAGTTGTGTAGGAGGCCTTATTCACATAAAAATTCATTTCTATTGGAATGTGAGGCTGGAGCGTTTCTCATATTACAGCATACTGCAGGGAAGGGCTGCAATCCAGGTTTTTATTAAAATCACCCGAACTCTTTTTTCTTTGCTTTAGAACCACAAGTTATTGCCAGCTGAAAAGGATAATGGAGGGTAATGATGAGTCCATTTCCATCTGCTGCAAGGAAAATTTTTTTAGACAGTTTCATTCTTTTTAAACCTAGATAAAAAGGCCACTTTGAAATGAATAGTAAATTAATGACTACCAAATAAGTAGTTATTAGATTCTTTCCCTAGAAGCCTTGTCTAGGTAATGCTGTTGGTGGTTGCTGCCAGTTAATAGTTCAGCCTCAAATAGTTTCTCCCCAGGAGAGTGGAGGTGGTCTATGATGAATTCAAGCATTCTTTTTTTTTGAAACCGTCTCAAGCTGTTGCCCTTGGTAGAGTGCTGTGGCATCATAGCTCACCACAACCTCCAACTCTTGATCTCAAGCGATCCTTTTGCCTCAGTTTTTCTATTTTTAGTTGATGGTTTTTCTTTTTGACTTTACTATGGTTGATTAACCCTCATAGTTGCTCCTTAAGATCACTTCAGCATATATGATAGAAGTAATTTTATTATCCCTTAATATAACCTAATTATCAGTATTCGGACCTCTGCGTCTATTGAGCTGATTAGTAATCTCCTTAACATTTTAATAATTTTTAATGATTTAATTTATGGTTGTTTGGTATTGACTATCCAGGTTATTGTATTTGCTAAATGCTGTGTGATGAATAGTAAGATGATCCACTCTTATCAGGGAATAATTAACTAAAATATAATTTATGTATATAACAAGTTTTAAGATTTTTTGACACTTTTGGTGTTATAAAAAATTTTAGAAAGAATAATAATTATAAGATTACTAACAATTGTTAAGTATTTACTATGGGCTAATCTCTGCTAAGTGCTTTGTATTTGTTATATCTTATCTTCATTGCAGTCTTATTGAGTGTTATTGTTACATCACTTTCACAGACACAGAAACTGAAGTATTTAGAGACTAAATAGCTTGCCCAAGTTTCATAGTAATTATTGGAGCTGGGAATGAATCCAGACATCCTGATGGAAGGTCTTTAGCTCTTAGTTATTCTATTATACAGCAAGCTGATGCTTTCTGTTTTATACATAATATAGCCGTATTTTAGCTTTCCAGTTATAGCATTCTCCTATGTCATTTTCTATTAGAGTCTGCGTATACTTGCAGAATTTTCCATTTCTATTCTAATAAAATTTTCATTTTTAGTTTTAGTAGTTTCTAATTGGTTTCTTGCAAAACATTTTCAGCTTTTAACATTTTTATTCCAGGTAAGAGAACTGTGTCACTTTGATTACTGGCATAGATGCTCTAAAGTTGGGGGTAGTTCTCTGTGTTGGTAGGGACAAATATACGTTTGTGCTCAGATTTGCTATTTGAAGTTTGTCTTAGGTACACAAGGAAATTAATTTTTATTCTCTAAATGTACAGTGATAGAATTCTGGAAGCATCCCATGTAGAAGAGAAAAAAGTCCACTCAGAATTTTAAATTGGCTGTGGAGAATTATAAAAGGGAGTAGGGACTTGAGTTATGGGAATTACTCAATTAGAAGTTATTCTTTGTTTTTTTTTTTTTTTGGTCCGTAGAGTCAACCTTTATAATACTGTTATGGAGAAATACTAAACTTCTATAGAATACTATAATTTTTGGAGCATAGTTTCTAAATCCATGAAATAATCTTCATACAACAAGATGTTTGTTATTTTATTGTATTTTAGGATTACATGGTCATTCTTTAATTAAATCAAATTTTAATTAATGAGATGAGTTGTATATCTTTGAGGTAGCATAATAATTATTCATTTTTTTCTTTTCTTCCAGAAAGGAGTGGTTAGCTGTCTAATAAACCAGTAACTGGGTTTTCTTTATTTTATACACTGTGTTAATCTTTGTTTTGCTATGGAAGGGGCATGTCAGATTGAATTTAACCTTCTAAAAATATAAACACATTTAAGCATAGCTTAAGAACAGTTTAACTGAGGTACTACACATTATTTTATTTAGAAGCTTTTTAATCATGATTAAGGAAGGAATATATAAAAAGTCGAGGCAGGTGTGACTGAATTCTATGGAATATTTGTGATATTCATGATTAATGTAGTCTGATCCAGCAATTTGAAACAATGACATGCTTATTAGTTCAACATACCTCAGTGTCGTGAAATGAAGAAGAAGAGAAAAGGTATTTGTGCATCTTTGTGTCAGGCATGTGCTAGGTATAAGTGGTATGCTTTTATGTTAACTCAAACCCTGGGCCTACACTAAAATCTTGATGTTTTAAAGATGAGGAGGCTAAGAGAAATTTTGAAAGTGAGTCAGTTGCTATGGTTAGACATAACATAAGGAGAACTGAGACTTGAACCCAGGAATATCTGACTCCAAGACCTGGAATTCTAAAACTTTATCATATGCTTTCTTGTCTTCTTCTGCTTCTTTTTTTTTTTTCATTTCTCATTCCATTTTTACCCCTTCAGCTATGTTGGGAAGTTTTCTGTTCTGTATCTTTTGGTTTTTTTAGTGATTACCCTGGAAATTTTAATAAGCATACTTAATAAAGTTTTAAGTGAAAGTACTATCTTTACTCTCTTTGTGAACCTCTGATATAAATTATTTTTATCAGACATTAGTTTGGGGACTTGATCTTTGAACCTCAGAAATAACAGTGTTTAAAATAAGAATTTCTCCTTTTTTCCCCCACTGACCATTGTTTCATGCTTATTGGTTGTAAGATGAACTGTTTTTTAATTTGTGTGGTGCTTTATGTAGAAAGTCTTTGCTCTGGCTCTCCATTTGGGGTCTGCCCTCAAGTTTTGCCTCCTGTTACCCTATTTCCTAGAGCCCCCTCTTTCCCATTAGGTTCATGCCAGAACTGTGCAGATGTCCCAGGGGCAAATTGGCTTTAGGAATAATCTACCTCTGTAGATTTGTGCTTATTATTTCTGCCCTTGGAGTGTTTCTCTTAAATTTATTGCTGGCCTTCTGTACCTTTAAAAAATATTTTAAAAGTATTTAACACAACATTAAAAAATATTTTAAAGATACTTAATACAACATTTTTAGATGGGTTTACATTTCCAGAAATAGAAGTCAACATTGTCAGTGTGCTTGATGGGAATGTTTTTCATTGAACCTTTCAGGGGAGCTGGGGGAAGACCTTTTGATGCATGCCAATTTCCAATAATTGGTAAAACTCTTTCATTGGGAGTCATAAGAAATACTCTCTTTGAAGGAAAAGCCCCAAATGACTTCCAAATGAACTTTTGAAAACTCCATTTCCTGAAGGCCTGTACTGACTCTTATATTCATTATATTGATTTTTTCTTTTTCGGAAAAGAATCTGAGATGAAGCAAATTTTTTAATGGAACATTAAGTATTGTTTTCCCTCACACTTTATTCTGAGATAAACAGGAGCCAAGCATTACTTGTTCTGTGCATGAGGCATCATATTGTAAAAGTAGGTAGGAGTAGGTGCTCTAAGAAAATTTTTAACATTAAAATTGAAATTAACATGAAATTGACAAAATTTATTTGTCTTGGAATTTGGTGAATTTTTTTTTTGAGAACTTAGCTTGAGGAGTCTCAGTAATCTTCAAAGAGATGATAACTTTACTTCATTAATTCTCCTTAAAGGGAGTGATAGTGTGTTTCTGGAAGCAGCTTAGACTTAGAAATGGGTTTTCTTTTTACAAAAAAGAAGTTATATGAGAGAGTTTTCTTCATGTGGTGTTAATTCATTTTCAAGTGACGAAATCATTATGTGTTTCTGTCTGTACTTCCCCCCCCTTATTCTCCTTACTTAGCAATAAATATTAGGAGGAAATCCAGAAGTAGGAAATAACTTTAGAGCATTATTTCCTGTAGTCTTTCTTTTTTCAGATAATATTGTAATATGATTACTTACATAAGATTTATGTGTTTTGCTTTGCTTACTCGATAAACATTGTTAAAAAATATTTTAATTGAGAGATGCTTAACCCACATTTTTTAGTGGGTTTAGGTTAATGTTTTGAGTTATTTTTGTAGCAGATGGTATTAATTTAGTGTTTTTGGCAGTAGTTTTAGTTAGCACTGATGGAAAAGATGATCATCTGAAGGGAAACAATTGCTTGTTTTGTAAGTGGTGATGTTGAGTAATGACTAAGTACATTCATTTGCACAGCCAGTATAAATTCCAGTCTCATTTTCTCCTGCCTTTTCCTTAAGTGGGTCATGTGATTTGGTGTTGATCACTGACTTGAATATCTTGACCATGAAATCAAGCAGCTGTTTCAAAGGACTGTTTGCAAATAGATTTTATTTTTACCTTTTGGGTCATTGCAATGAAAAGAAGATTGTGCGATTTATGTATGGGCATTGAGACCTTTTTCCCTCTCTCTCTTTCTCTCTTCCTGCCTCCTACCTTTTTTCAAATAAGTTTTAGTACAAAGATTTCCATAGTACTTTTTGGTTGGTCTTTCTTATACACCCCCTGCTGTTAGCAGTTGACTTTCAGCTGAGCTTAAGAGGCCATTTATTTTATAAAATCAAATAATGTGTATGGTATTTGGCAGCTGTCTTTAGAGACAACTGTGAGTTAGCATTTTTAAGATTGTGACCTCTGTATTTTATCTAGAACTGATGTTTGTCTTTTTGTTTTAGGAATAATGGGGAAGGAGCCTAATCTCTAAAGAATGGTATCTAAGTTTGTGAAGAACGGGCCTAAATTGATATGGTGTGACTGATGGATCTTTTCTATTTGGATGCCTGGAATGTTTTCAACATACATTCGCTATTAAAATTGTTCATCTGTCCTTTCCTTCCTCTGCAGGATATGTGTACATATTAGTTGTATAGAACCGTTAATATGCTGTTCCCTGTGTAATGTGAAATGCTCCTCAGATGATTCTGAGAAGACTGGATTGTGTCCAGTCTTATCCTCCACTGAGAATTTCAGCATTATTGTCTGGTGAGAACTACTATGCCATTCTATGTTATTTCTATGTATGCACATATACACATGTAGATTCATGAATTAAAGTTAGGCAAATGGTTTATTTTGGGACAATAAATATATCTTTTTTTTTTTTTTTTGAGACAGAGCCTCAAACTGTCACCCTGGGTAGAGTGCTGTGGCATCACAGCTCACAGCAACCTCCAACTCCTGGGCTCAAGCGATTCTCCTGCCTCAGCCTCCCAAGTAGCTGGGACTACAGGCGCCTGCCACAAAGCCCGGCTATTTTTGCAGCCATTATTGTTTGGTGGGCCTAGGCTGGATTTGAATCCACCAGCTCAGATATATGTGGCTGGCGCCTTAGCTGCTTGAGCCATAGGCACTGAGCCCAATAAATATTTTAAATCAGTTAACAGGTTTATGCTAAATGCCTATGATGTGTATGGAAATATGTTTGATGCTGGTTAGAATTTATAAATAGTTATAAGTTCTTATTCTTTATTCATAAAGACCCTACAGCCTAGAATTGCTGAATTTAATAAGTGTTACAATAATAGTACAGATGAGAGATTATTTTAAGACAAAGAGATTAGAGAAAACTTTATGAGGTAATGAATGGAGGTAGGATGTGAAGATAGGATTTGGAAAGGTCTAGAGGTATAGGGGTAGAAAAATCCAGTAAGAGAACCTGAGAGAAGGTTGGAAATTGCTGTGTGGGTTTGAAGGACACATTTCATTGTAGTATAGGGGATACATGTTAGAGTGCCGGAGACGATAATATTTTGGGGCTAGGACATGTAGAACATTGAGCACCATCATAAGAAGACTTTAAAGCTTGTGAAAGAGTAAGGTGATTGATCATTTGTTCATTTGATAACCAACTATTAGTTATTGCTAGGTACCAATTAGGCAGAATAATATAGTGGGTAAGAGCACAGGCCCTGGGGCACCTGACCTCTTAAATCTAAGTCCTGGTTTACTACTTATTGGTTTAGTGACCTTGTGAACATTTCTTAACCTTCTTTTTTGACATGATAAGTTTTTAAAATCACAAAGTCATTGATTTTTATCAAGCTTTCTAATACTTAAGGTTTAAGAAGCTTTATAAGAACTTTCCGTTTTTAGTTACTGATCTTAAGATACATGAAAAACTTATCATGACTAAGAAAAATTTTACTACTTCATATAGAATTTTTCAGTTGAGACTTTTTAAAATGCCCGATTGTTTTAGCTAATTTGATTTCTTTTGGATACTGTTGAATTTAAGTTAAAATTAAAATTTAAATAAATTTAAGTTCAATTAGAGCAATTTATTTTAAGTTTAAAAATAAATAAATTAAAATTAAACCCAAAAGCACCCAAAAGAAATCACAGTTAATCAATTTATACCCATCTCTGCAGCTCAAAGATAGAAGGATTGGAGGTTCTGTGTCTGACAGCCCTACCCAAATCACGCAGAATGGGAGATGATTTTTACAAAGACAAAGTGAACGTTTATTGGTTGATGCTATTGATTTCTTAATCAGAAAAAGTTAAGAAAACATAATGGGTAGGCAGAATTAGAGCTTCCACAGCTTGTTTTTAAAAAAAATTTTTGAGTCTCACTCTGTGTGGTCTTACTCTGTCGCCCTGGGTAGAGAGCTGTGGCATCACAGCTCACAGCAACCTCAAACTCTTGGGCTCAAATGTTTCTCTTGCCTCAGCCTCCTGAGTATCTGGGACTTAGGGCACCCACCACATTGCCTGGTTATTTTTAGAGATGGGGTCTCACTCTTGCACAGGCTGGGCTCGAACTCTTGAGCTCAAGCATTCCACCTGCCTTGGCCTCCCAGAGTGTTAGGATTACAGGTGCCAGCCCTTACTAGCCTATTATTGACAGAGTGGGCTAGATCTGTGATAGTCTTTGGGAATAGACTTTTAATGAAGTGGTTAATTACACTTGAGATAAGTCACAAGTATAACCTCATATGAATTCATACTAGTGTGGTAAAAGTGTGGGTATTCACTTTTTTTCATTCAAGAACATTTTGTGGATTTTGACTTTGGGTTGATAGCTATGTGGATACCCACAATTATCCTCTGGTATCCTGCTTATTATTGAACCTTCTTCTGATTTTTGATACTGCTGAATAGTTTAGTTATATATTAAAACTATGTGGCAAGACTTGTGATGGAGTGTGTGAGAAATGGGGTTTGGCCCAAGGAGAAGGGAGTAGGAAAGGCATGGGCTTGTTGCTGTGTCTTGTTCTTTAGAATTTATGTCCCTTTAGTTGCTCACTGCTTTCCTCATCTGATCACTCTTTGCCATGACTGTGAAACTCTGATATGCTGTATGAGTTATGAGTTGTTTATTTCAGATGTTATGAATTCAACTCTTAAATTCACTTGACAGAAACCAGACTCATTTTTCCTCAGAGACTTTTAGTGTTGTAGATTTGGAGCTTGGGTTTGCATCTTGGCTCTTTTTCATATTATTTGTGTCACCCTGAGCAAGAAATGTAGTTTTTCCTAATTTGTTTTCTCATTAATAAAGTGAAAATAGTTATTTTTAGTGTAGGTTATTGCACTGAGGCATAAATGAGATGCTAAGCAAGCATTTTATAAATTTCTAAAGAGCTATTTAAATGTCAAGTGTCATGGGTATAGTGTGAGTCCTTGGAGGCAGGCAGTGTGTCGTCATTATTTGCAGTGCCTACAGTGAGTGATAAGGCACAGATCTTGAAGTTACAAGCTCTGTGAGAACAAAACTTTGTTTTGCCCTGTCCTGTGCCATTACATCCCAGCATCTTTAAAGAATCGTGTTTATTTCGTTTTCTTTATTTCTGAGTTTAACAACGTTTTCTAATTTTTTTTCCATTTATCTTCTTTCCTTAGAAGTTGGGCTATTCCTTCTCCAGCTTAGACAAAATGATATTAATAGAGGATAGCACCCTGTCCCCCCCATAGCTAGATAGAGCTGGTCCCTAAAAGTAAAGAGTGGGGCGCTTAACAATGAGATTCTCTTTGATTCTATGCCTGCCTCAAATAAAAAGGAATAAATAGTTGTTGGGTCTCTGGAGGAAACAAATACTGAAAAGAAAAATGTTCCAGTAAAGGTTAGACAGGAATTCATACGTAGCAGTTAGATGGAGAACCCAGAAAAGGAGTTTGGACGGAGGCCAGGGACAGATGAGCAAGAGTGGAATGCAGTGCCTGTGGTCTGACCGTCCTGTCACGGCCAGGGAGGGCACACTAAGTCACACAAGGAACATATCATCTAAGCTGCATATTTTCAAAATGCAACCCAGCTTATATTTGTATGTATGTAAGTCAGCAGTCCTGTGGTGACAAATGATAGTTAAAACTTTATATTTTCAGTTAGTACTCCTATAATTCTTTTTAGTTAGCTAAACATATCCTTCAGATTAGTTTTCCTGAAAGTGAACTATTTGACTCTTATCCCGGCTCTATTACAAATGAGCTGTGTGATACTAGGAAAGTTACCCAACTTATTGTGATCCTCTTTTTTTCTCCTAGCTGCAAAGTAGAATAATACTTACCTTGTAGAATTGTTGTTAGGAAGAAAAATAATTCTTGCAAAGTATCTAGCACTGTACTAGATACTTTGCCAAGTGCATAGCAGGGATTCAGTTAATAATGATCGGTTATCATTACACTAGGCTTAGTGTGTAACTATATATCATTTGACAAGTACCATCAATTTAATAAGAGCATTACAAATGTTGGTCTTGTAAGTTTCAGTGTTTTTTTTTTTTTACACTATGTTTTCCTTTCATAGATTTCTGAGAGAACAGACATCATCTTATTTCTGTTGAATTATACATAGTAACTTGAAGCCATGTATCAGCTGTCAGAAACAGCTTCCTTGAAAAGGTAATTTCACATTTTGAAAGGGCCACTTAGTCTTTAATTTTACTTGAATTACATTTGTATGCTTAACATAGATAATGAACAGTCTTGTTGAACTAAATTGGAGTCATGCAGATTATAAGGCATAGCAATTATATCATATTTACTCTGCCTTGGAGTTTTCTTCTTTTTGTAAAACAAAAAACATCTTTGGTAATACAGTAGATTTTCCAACCCTGATAACAACTTCTTTGCTATATGGTATGGACACAGTGAACAAAGACTTTAGTCTAACAAATGTGCTCTATGATATGGATAAAGTAAGAAAATAGTTACCTTCCATATATTTAACTTTTTTCCCAAGAGATTTTTAATATATTTTTTGTAACAACAAAACACCAAGTATATCTGGAATCATTTTAGTGAGTTTATTACTAGGGTGGGAAAGAGATAAGCTGGAAAGAAGTTATGTGCAGTGGTAAATTTTGTACTTCCTTTAGGCAACATTAGTGTCTGTCTAAAAATTTTGCTTAATTCAACAGACTTTCTAGATGTCTGTTTTGTTTATATTTGTATGTACGTAAGTCAGCATTCCAGTGGTGACAGATGATAGTTAAAACTTTATATTTTCACTTAGTACCCCTATAATTCTTTTTAGTTAGCTAACCATATCCTTCAGATTAGTTAAGATAATTTAGGATAGTAGTAGCAAATAGAACCTGTTTTAGGTTATGAATAATTTTGTCTCTTGAGATAGAAAGAATAAAGTGATTTGTTTTCTGAAGACAAACTTGGTACTAGGATCTTTGTAAATACAACTGGAGAAAAAATAGGGCTAAATTCCTTTATTTTCATGATAAGTTAGCAAACTAGAGTTTAGAAATAGTCACACAGAGAAAGTATTGTGACTGTGGGTTCTTTCTTTAGTTTTACATTGGTCCAAAGATAACATTAGTTGAATTTTTTAAGTGTATAGAAGTGCTAATGTATGAACAAACTTCAGAGTCTACTTGGGACTAGTGCTTTATTATCATTTAGAAGAAAAAAATTTTCATTTTTAAGCCATTTAATATCTGGAATGACTATGATTATGACAGGATAAACTTTATTTTCACTAGAAAATAGAAATGACAAAGTGGAAAAAACACTGGAATGAAAATCAAGAACCTGGAATTTCTACTTGCACCTTCTTTCAGTAACTGGCCATGGTTCCTTAAGCAACTCATTTACTCTCTAAGTTGTAGTGATTTTCTCTGTAAGATGAGACAGAATTAAAAATCAAGGTTCCTTCCACCTATGAGACGAAAGTCTTGTAATAAAACAAATAGTATTAAGGAAGACACTTGGACTGTTTAGTTAGAACTATCTAGTTATGTCACATTTAACAAGAAATTAAAAGAAATATGTATATATTTTCTTTTCTTTTCTTTTTTTTGAGACAGAGCCTCAAGCTGTCACCCTGGATAGAGTGCTGTGGCATCACAGCTCACAGCAACCTCTAATCCTGGGCTCAAGTCTCCTGCCTCTGCCTCCCAAGTAGCTGGGACTACAAGTGCCCGGCCATTTTTTGGTTGCAGCCGTCATTGTTGTTTGATGGGCCCAGGCTGGATTCGAACCCACCAGCTCAGGTGTACGTGGCTGGCGCCTTAGCCCGTTGAGCCACAGGCGCCGAGCCAGAAATATGTATATATTTTCTTAATGTCATTTAGCATGATTTAGTGGAAGTAGTATGGGATCCAGAAACAGAAGATGGCATTGAATCCTAGCTTAATTATTGTTGGCTATGTGGCCGTAGACAAGTAATTCTGATTCTCAATTTCCCTGTGCCACTCTGCTTCTTTTGAGAAGTAGAATCCATAGGCCTGCCCCAAGCTTTAGCTAGCCCAAGACAACCCAACCTCATCTCTGTTTCCCGGGTAGATATAGCTGGATTGGGCCCTGTAACTAAGATTAGGCCATTGGCATATGAAAGGAAGAGGCAAGACAACTTTTTGGGTTATCTTCTGAAAGAAAAAGCCTTTTCTTTTTTCTTTGTTCTCTTTGTGTGGGAAATGACAAGAATTGAAGCAGCAGCCTTGAACCCAGAGATGAGCACCAAACGGTGAAGATGGCAGAACTGACTGGCTAGCCTGGGGTTCCTGGAGCAAAACTGTCTTATTTATATTATGCACTTATCTTTGAACTGTTATGTGAGAGAGAAATAAACTTGTATTTTATTTAAGCACCCCCTTTTTTTGTATTTTGTTGTTACAGCTGATTGTATAATGGACTAAACAAAACACTATCTTTTTTTTTTTTTTGTAGAGACAGAGTCTCACTTTATCGCCCTGGGTAGAGTGCCGTGGCATCACACTGCTCACAGCAACCTCCAGCTCTTGGGCTCAAGCGATTCTTTTGCCTCAGCCTCCCTAGTAGCTGGGACTACAGGCGCCCGCCACAGCACCCGGCTATTTTTTTTTTTTGTTTTGCAGTTCGGCCAAGGCCGGGCTTGAACCCGCCACCTTCGGTATATGGGGCCGGCGCCCTACTCACTGAGCCACAGGAGCCGCCCACAAAACACTGTCTTAAAGAGTTGTGAAGACTAGAGATGGTAAATTGTCTAGTTTAGTGTGCGATACCGAGTTGGTACTCTATCAGTGTCATCTGCCATTTGTTAAATATTTACTTTCTACCTGCGGTGGGAGGGAATATAAATAAACATATAATGAAATGTTTTCTATTATCAGTGGATTTAAGAAAAATAAAAATAGGGATTTTTACAATTGAAAAAAAGCATATAAAATAATTAGCAACAAGTTAGAGAACACAATTTTTTTAGTGTCACCATAGTAACCAAAAATATAATTTATCTAGAATGAAACAGTAAGAAATGGGTAAGAAGACCCTTATGAACAACACAGTTTAATTAAGTAAAAAGAATGTAAAAATATATGGAAAGATAATTTTATGTTAATGTTATAAAATCTTTCTCACAAAGCTTATTTATCAGTCTATTTAATGTTAAAAGCTCAATAATGAGAATACATGTAATGAAAAACTTCAGTTTTCTGGCCCACCCTTTCTCACCCTGCTTCATTATCCCCGGAGGCAACGCCTTGTAACTCTTCCTGCAGTTTTTCTGGTATTTACCTCTGTATTTCTCAATATTGTTTACGTTGCCATATAAAAATTTTCAGCTTTAGTATGTGTTAATTACCACCAAGGCAAATGAGGATTAGCTCTTTTATACTTTGTCACTTCTTTCCCTTTACCCCCAGCTTACTTCCCCAAATAATAGATATCACAATTTTTGCTTAGTCAGTGTCTTCATCATTATAATTATGAATTATTCATAGCTGAGCCATGTAGTGATTAAGATTACAGTCGCTTTTTCTGTAACTTGATTTTCTTAGATTTTATGGGAAAAATTTTTATATTATTTCCCTGATAGTTTCTTCTGTTCCATTTTTTCTTTTCTAGAATTTATATAGTCTAATATTTGATTTCCTGGATTTTGATTCTATGCACTGTATTTTTCTGTTTTTTTGTTTTTCTATTTGATTTGGCTTCTTTCTTTCATGGTGGAAACATTCTTTGACTGTTCCTGAAATGTTTAGGTAATACTAAAAATCTTAGTGGAAAATTTGTATGTGTGTGTTTCACTTTAGGGCAATTAATGTTGAAGACGGGATTAGTTTTATTGAGACATCTCTGACTCCTAATATCTATAATCTTAGACTGATTTCTCTTTCCGAAAAAGAGTCTTTCTTCTGCATAAGAGGTATGTGTCTAAGTCTGGCTACCAGTTTCTGGAAATTGAATAGGAGAAGAGCTGAGTGGTAGAGGGGATCTCACTGTTTAGTATACAGATGGTGATCTTTGACTTACCATAGGGTTATATGCTGATAACCAATGGTAAGAAAAAATGCATTAAATATGTCTAACCTACTCTACCTTAAATGTGCTCACAACACATTAGTGTTACAGATGGGCAAAATCATCTAACAAGAAGACTTTTTTATAATAAAGTGTTAAATATCACATGCAATTTATTGACTACTGAAACAAAAAACAGAATGGTTGTATGGGTACTTGTATAGTTTCTACTGAAAGGATATTGCTTTTACACCATAGTAAAGTTGAAAAATCATTAATTTATATTCAATCTCCTTGTTCTCAGTACAGTATCTTATCCTTACTCCGTTGTGCCTCAGATTCAGGCCTACAGTCTAGAGTCTTATCCAATGGTTCTATTTAGAGAATAATTGTAGAGGGGCATCTAAATTCTAACCATTCTTATGCAAGCTTTCTTCTGATTTTAGCCTCACCCATGACTCTGCCCCATATCCCTGAACCTTTCTAGGATTCTTTATTGTGAATGGCCTTTTTGTTAGTTTCCTCTCATATTACACATAGTTAAGTTTCGACTTTCTCTGTTCTGCTAAGTGAGAAACTATTAATTCCCCTGCTTTTCATTTCCCAAAATTTTATTAACTTCTTTTGTCTTCTTTAGTTTTATCTTGGTATTTATACTTTACAAAAATTCTATTACTAAAAAAGTAGTGGGCTTTTGAGAGTGAGTGGAGACAAATTTTGCATATAGCCAATCTACCATTTTAACTAGAAATCTTTTAAATTTTTAAAAAGAACAAGAGAAGAGGTAGTCTGGTGCTATATGAATTTCTCCAAAGGCAAACCTCCTATAAAATTGTCCTGTTTTCCATTTGGCCTCTGGAACTTTACTCTTTTCTACACAATTTGTGTTAGTATATATACACGAATGCAAGTATATAAATGATGATCTTTGACTTACCATAGGGTTACATGCTGATAAACCAATTATAAGTAAAAAATGCATTAAATATGCCTAACCTACTCTACAATCTGTTCAGCCCTATATATATGGCCTCTGACATGGGAAATGCTGTTTTCCTGGTGCCTGGCAGCTGAAAATCTCTAATGTCATGCAGACTCTTATTTTTCTTCCTAAGTCATTTGTGAAATACATGTTAATAAGTTTGTAGTCCACAATTCATTTTGAGTCTAAAATGAATGGAAATTTTAATGATAAGTCAAATAGAGTATTATTAGCCTTGTGCCATGTAGAATGCTTTCTAATTGCAAGTAACAGAAAACTTAACTAGGTAAAACAATAAAAGAGATTTAGTAGTTTACGTAACAGGGAAGTTTAGAGATAACTTCAGTCTTCAGGTATTGTTTGATACAATTTCTGGCTTTGTTTCTCTGTAATTCTCTCAGTTCTTCCCTAATCTACATACTAACTTTGGTTTTAGTTTGACTTCCCTCATTGGTTGTAAAACTGCTCCCTGAGTTCCAAGTATTATATTCTATACCACATCATTGAGAAGAGAGGCTCTTTTCAAGAAATACCCAGAAAATATCTTCTCTTGATCTACTGGCTTAAATTAAGTCCCATGCTGAACTAGAAATTGTATCTGGTGAGGCAGGGAATTTGTACTGATTATCTTGTGTCTGAATCTCATGAACCATTTCTCTCTATTATTGTTTTATGGAATACAGTTTCATCTCATCTCTGACCATGGTTATATTTTTCCAAAATTTATACTATGTGATATAGGAGTGGTACTCAAAAAATCAAGACATGATTGTTGGGGAAGTGATAGCAATATCTATTACCTGTGATTGTTTTTAATTTCTTTACTTTGATTACTAAGTTAACAATCATCTTTATCTTTTCTTTCTTTCTTTCTTTTTTTTTTTTGGTAGTTTTTGGCCAGGGCTGGGTTTGAACTCCCCACCTCTGGCATAGGGGGCTGGTGCCCTACTCCTTTGAGCCACAGGCACACCCTTAAATATTTAAAAAAATTAATTTCTCCTAATTCTTCAGATTACCTTAGTCTTATCCAAAATATCATTGTCTTCATCCTAGAGGCTTTTATTTATTTATTTTTTTGAGACAGAGTCTCATTGTGTTGCCCTTGGTAGAGTACTTTGGCGTTACAGCTCACAGCAACCTCCAACTCTTGGACTTAAGCAATTCTCTTGCCTCAGCCTCCCAAGTAGTTGGGACTACAGGCGCCCACCACAATGCCTGGCTGTTTTTTTGTTGTAGTTGTCATTGTTGTTTGGCTGGCCCAGGCTGGGTTCAAACCTATATGGCTGGTGCCCTAACCGCTGAGCTATGGGCACCGAGCCCATCTTAGATGCTTTTATTGAAATTTGTTTCATAACAATTCTTCCAACAATGTTTTTAATCTTTGAAGAATGTTATCCTACCTTTTTTTTTTTTTTTTTGAGACAGAGCCTCAAGCTGTCCGCCTGGGTAGAGTTCCCTGGCATCACAGCTCACAGCAACCTCCAATTCCTTGGGCTCAAGCGAGTCTCTTGCCTCTGCCTCCCAAGTAGCTGGGACTACAGGCGCCCGCCACAAGGCCTGGCCATTTTATGGTTGCAGTTGTCATTGTTGTTTAGTGGGCCGGGCTGGATTCGATCCCGCCAGCTCAGGTGTACGTGGCTGGCACCTTAGCCCATTGAGCCACAGACACCGAGCCTATTCTACCTTTTAATAGTCCTGCCTAAAGAAAGAGACCTTTTCTTTTCCCTGTTTCTTTCATCTTTCTTTACCCCTTTTTTTTTATGTTAATGAATCAGGAGATGAAAAATGATTCTCTTCTAGCAGCCTTACAAAGTGTCTTTCTCCTGGGAGGACGAAGCATTCTGTGATTCCTTCTTTCATGTGCAGTTTCATCTTACTTCCCTTCTCTAGATACTTTTATTGAAGAACAATTGAGCCTTCTCCTAAATACGCTACTATGATGTTTAATTTTTGTATCTTTTAGTTTCTTCATCCTGTGACAGTGTTCTCTGATTGCTTTCGAGATATTCTTTTTGTCTTTGGTGTTTTGTAATTTCTTTATAACATGTCTTAGTGGGATATGCTATGTTTGAGATTTCTTAATCTGATGACTAGTGTCTTTTATTATTTTTGGAATATTTTCAGCTATTGTCTCTTCAAATACTGCTTTTAGTCCGTATTCTCTTCTTGATTTGATAGAAGATGTTGCTAGACTTTCTCTTTTTATCCTTTGTATTTCTTTCTCTTTTCTTTTTGCGTTGTCACATGATCCTTTGCTGAAATATTTTCCTTTGTGCTTTTTATCTAACTGGCATTCCACTACACCACTTTTGATGTTATCTCTGATGTTATGAGGGTGGCTATTAACATTGCATCCCACAGATTGGGCAGTCGCCAGAATCTCTTTAATGGTTTCAGAGAGTTCTTTGGCTAAAGATTGGTGCTGAATCTGTCAGGCAGTGTTGACAGTCTAATCAAAAGTGATTATTTCTGCTGCGGTGTTTAATGTTTCTTCCTGCCTCTTGGGGGTTCTTCGAGGGTTTTGATGATCAGGGAAGAGGCAGGAGGTACAACCTCAGTCTGAACCTGTCTGTTATGAATGGTCAATTTCACTTTCATCCTTAGACCCTTTTAGTCACTGGATTGCCTTTGTGGTGTCATCGTCAACCTTTTTTTGAGACATGCCCAGGGGGCTGATCATGGGGGCCAGGAAAGATGTGGCTTTGATCTCATTGAGGTTGAATTTAGGTGGAGGAGGCTGGTGTTAGATGAATCCAGATTTGGGACAACCAAAGAAAGGTGTGCCTTGGCCTCCTCTGAGCTGATACAGAGAACTGTCCTCTATATGTCTTAATCTTGTTTTTCATTTTTAATCTTTAGAGACTCTTATGATACCTTTTTCCCCCTTACCTCTATTTTGTATTCTGAGTAATTTCCTAAACTCTGTCTTTTTTTTTTTTAACTATTTTCTTCTGTATGTAATCTGCACTATAACTCAATATTTTTTATTTCATTACTCATAAAATTCTATTTGTTTTTTCCTTGCCCCCTAGATCTGCCTGTTCTTTCTGATACTGTCTTTTTTCTCATGTTTTATCATATCTTTTACAAGTTTAATTACCTTAAGTATACTTACATTATAATTTGCCTCTGTATTATTCACTGAAGTTTTTCTTGATGTCTAATTCTACTGATTTTTATTTCTTCTTTTGCTTTAAAGTTTTTTTTTTTTTTTGTGGAGACAGAGTCTCACTCTGTCGCCCTTGGTAGAGTGCTATGGAGTCATAGCTCACAGCAACCTCCAGCTCTTGGGCTTAAGTAATTCTCCTGCCTCAGCCTCCCAAATATGTAAGCTTATCCTCAGTGGGGCTTTTTGGGGTGAGGATTTTGTGGGTCTAAAGTAGTTTTACACTCTTCAGCATCCCAGGAATATTATCAGTCTGACATCGCTCTTTTGATAAATTTCTGAACATTGAATTTCTTGCATCAAGCAGCTAGGATAAATTTGAACATCAAAGCTTTGGTGAAGGTTGGCTCACAATTTATGTTGTTGCTGTATAATTTTTTTTCATCTACCTAGAACACAGGCCAAGATACTTAAGCTTCCTTGATAGGGAATTTGATTTTATGAGGGTCTTTTAGTTCTAACTTGAAGTCTCATTTCTAGTTATTTAGTAGGTGTTAAATTCAAATGTCTTGGCTATTGACATATCCAGCTGGCAAATCTCCGCTGGATAATCTTAATCAGTTTTTACTTACTGCTTATCAGTTTCTGTCTTTTTTGTTTGTTTTGGCTTCTGAGTATTTAATTTCTTACTATTCATTTAAAGGAATGTTTGTTTCATTTCATCCAGCATTTTGAGACGTTTAGGGGTGACTTAGGTCTGGTTCTTTAGGGAATAGACAAGAGAGTTGAGGCAGAGATTTGCATGCATGAGGTTTTTTTGGCAATCCTTTGGCAACAACACCTGTAGGGAAATGAAGGATTGGAAAGCAGGATTGGGAGGAAGGAAAAGCTAACTCATAGGTCGGGTGCGGTTGCTCACGCCTGTAATCCCAGCACTCTGGGAGGCTGAGGTGGGTGGACTGCCTGAGCTCAGGAGTTTGAGACCAGCCTGAGCAAAAGCAAGACCCCATCTCTACTAAAAATGGAAAAACTGAGGTAGGAGGATTGCTTGAGTCCAAGACTTGGAGGTTGCTGTGAGCTATGACACTATGGCACTCTACCCAGGGCGGCAGCTTGAGACTCTGACTCAAAAAAAAAAAAAAAAGAAAAGCTAACTCATAGTGTAGTTGTATCTAAGATTTCAGTGAGTCCTTTGTGGAGCTCTACATCTGGGATCAATGTTAAGAGATATCCCAAATCCAACCATGGTTCTAGGTCTTTGTATTCTAGGGAGCCCAGCTTCTAATAGTATCTCATTTTGTCAGGATGGCCTCTGAGGACAGTCACACTGAGCTCAGCAACACAGAAGCCCATCTCATCAGAAAATTCCTTAGTGCTTTAGGAAATGCAGCGTCCTGTGGGCCTCTGATGGAGTGTGGTAGCTTAGGTAGTCTTACCTATTGTATACTCTCTAGCATGCCCATTTCTTTTAACCTTTTATCCCCTTTCCTGTCTGCCACAGCAGTTCTGACAGCTCCTTCGCTTAATGTGAGCCTCTACTTTTTCCAAACTTTCAAAAGCCATCTGAGTAGTTTGTTAGTGTCCAGAACCCTTGTCAGGGTGTTAAGTCTATACACAGGTGAGTGCTCTCAGCTAGATAAACATTCCTTTATCCTACTTCATAGTCTATTTCCTTTGATCCAGTGTTTTCAGGGTCCAGGTGTTTGTATCTGGCTCCTGCTGTTAGAAGTTGATAAGTACTGCAGCTCTTTCAGCATATAGTCCCTTTTCTCCTTAGCAGATTCAGCTCTTCCCAGACCTGGAACAAAGGTGGAGGTAGAATCAAATCCTGGAGGACACAGCTTATCTTGTAAGGCTGAGTCTTAAGCATCATCTTCAGCCAGAAGAAGGACTAATTTCTCTAGAATCAGATAGTTCCTGAGACTCTGGAGATTCAAGATTTTTTTTTTTCTAGAGACAGAGTCTCACTTTGTTGCCCTCAGTAGGGTGCCTTGATGTCACAGCTCACAGCAACCTCCAGCTCTTGGGCTTAGGTGATTCTGTTGCCTCAGCCTCCCGAGTAGCTGGTACTAGCCACAACACCTAGCTATTTCTTTGTTGCAGTTTGGCCGGGTTTGAACCCACCATCTTTGGTATATGGGGTGGGCGTCCTACTCACTGAGCCACAGTCACCACCCTGGAGATTCAAGATTTTTAAGTATATCATCCAAATGTCCTTATTCTAAGTCTGGGGGTTCTGTATTTCCCAAGGTTCTGACCTTGATGTAGCTGACTTAAGGGCTTGATGTTTTAACCTGGCGCTCAGCTACCCTTGCATTAAGTCCTGGGCCTGAGCCTCAGTATCTGCTGCCCTTTGGATGTCGGAAATAAGAGACTCTGTGTGCTGCCAAGGTGGTTCTTTGACTTTAGTACTTCACCTTCATTTGGTCTTTGGCCACTGCTTCACCCAGCCAAAGGCATTCAATTCCACAGTCCTTTCAAATACTACTTTCCTTTAACTTCTCAAAATGTGAGATGAAGTAACTACCAGTGCATTTCCCTCCTATAGGTATTCCTCCCAGATCACACAATTAGTGAAGGTTTTACAGTTGTACATGTCATGCTAGGGGCTACTTAGTACTCATGCATCTCCTACTGTGATGGAGGGGTTTGGGAAAGGGCAATTCCTGAAACAGGTCTTAACTGTGAGCTGACAGAAGCCAACAAACACTTCAGCAGCTGGGGGGTTGAGGCATTAGGGGCAAGATCTGGGAAGTGCACCACAGTGTCCTCTACAGTGGTTTTCAGGTATTCTAGGTGCCTCATTTCCAGAAACAAAAGCTAGCTCAAGTATTGACAGCAGGATTCTTTTTTTTTTTTTGCCGTGTTTTGGGGCAGGGCCAAGTTTGAACCCGTCACCTCCAATATATGGGGCCGGCACCCTACTCCTTGAGCCACAGGTGCCACCCAACAGCAGGATTCTTATGTGGGCACTTTCCACTTGAAAAGTTTGGATATGATTTATTTGAGTCATTCATGTCCTCATTTTTGCCAGGATTTTCGTTTTTCAAACAATGATGTAAATTGTTAATCATGTCACTGAACTGAGAGATCATGATTCTGAGATTAAACACAGACATTATTGATTTATTACTTTAAGAGGTGGATACCACTTTTTAGTGATGGCAATACAATTACTCTTTTTAGAAAGTTTTGTAATAGACTAACATATTTAAGAAAACTTTTATTATTGCTACAGTTGCCGATGGACTCTTCTGTCCCTCGGCCAATAAGATTATTGGTTTTTCCCACAATATCTTCTAGGGTTTTTATAGTTTCCTATCATAGATTTAAATCTTTTATCCATTGTGAGTTAATTTTTGTAAGTGGTGAGAAATACGAGTCCAGTTTCAGTCTCTTACGTGCGGTTAACCAGTTTTCCTAGCACCATTGATTAAATAGGGATTCTTTTCCCCAGTGTATGCTTTTGTTTTCTTTGCCAAAGATCAAATGGCTATATGAAGCTGGTTTCATCTCCAGATTCTCTGTGGTGGTCCATAGACTGTGTCTCTATTTTTATGCCAATACCATGCTGTTTTGATCACTATCGACCTTAGTCTGGTAAAGTGATGCCTCCAAATTTATTCTTAGTTCATAATTTTGGATTGGCTCTTCAGTTTTTTTTTTTTTTTTCTGGTTCTCTCCAAAGCATAGAACTATTTTTTTTCAAGATTTTCAAAGTATGACATTGGTGTTTTAATGGAGATTTCATTAAATCTGTAGGTTGCTTTTGGTAGTATAGACATTTTAACAGTGTTGATGCTTCCAGGCCATTAGCATGATATGTTCTTCTATCTGTTAACATCCTCTGCTGTTTTTTCTCTCATTGTTTTGTAGTTCTTTCTGTAAAGATCCTTCATATCCTTTGTTAAATATATTCCAAGGTATTTCATTTTCTTTGATGCGACTGTGAAGAGTATTGTATCTTTGATTTGATTCTCAGCTTGACTGTTACTGATGTATATGAAGGCTACTGACTTATGTACATTGATTTTTATATCCTGAGATGTTGTTGTATTTCTTGGTCAGTTCCAGGATCATGGGGTTTTCTAAGTATAAGATGATATCATCAGCAAAGAGTGACAGTTTGACCTCCTCCATTCTCATTTGGATATCCTTGGTATCTTTCTCTCGTCTGATTGTATCAGGTAGGATTTCCAGCACTATGTTGAAAAGTAATGATGATAGGAAACATCCTTGTCTGGTCTCAGTTTTAAGTGGGAATGTTTCCAGCTTTTCTCTATTTTGTATGACGTTGGCTGGGCATTTGTAGGTGGTTTCTATCAGTTTAAGGAATGTCCCATCTTAGCCAATGTTCTTACATGTTCTTATCAAAACAGGATGCTGAATTTTTTCAAATACATTTTCTACATCTATTGAGAGGAACATATGGTCCTTATTTTTACTTCTGTTTACATGGTGAATTAGATTTATAGATTTACACTTGTGGTACCAGCCTTGCATCCCTGGGTTAAAACCTACCTGAATAATATTTTTGATGTATAACTGAATTCTGTTTGCTAAGATTTTATTTTTTTGTCAACATTCATTAATGATATTGGTCTATAGTTTTATTTTTTTGTTAGGTACTTTCCTCAGGATGATACTTGCTTTTTAAAAAATTGTTTGGGATTCATTGAGAGTACAAAGAATTAGGTTATACTGGTTGCATTTGTTTGATAAAGTCCCTCTTATAATTGTCCTGCCCCCAAGAAGTGTGCCATATCCTGTGACCCCAGCACCCCCACCCTTCTGCCCTCTCCCTCATTCTCCTACTCCTCCTTTGTATTAGCTCATCTACTGCCTTCCTATTAGAATTAAGTACACTGGATTCTTGCTTCTCCATTCTTGTGATACTTGACTAAGAAAAATGTGTTCTACCTTCATTCAGGTTAATACAAAAGATGTAAAGTTGCCATCTTTTTTAATGGCTGAATAGTAATCCACTGTGTGTGTATGTGTATTTGTATATCACAGCTTGTTAATCCATTCCAGGATTAGTGGCCATTTAGGCTGTTTCCACATTTTGGTGATTGAAAATTGAGCTGACATAAACAGTGTAGTGCAAATGTCCTATGATAAAAGGGTTTGTTTGAATTCTGGTGTGTAACTGTCTTGTCTAGGACTTTTTTCTTTGGAAGCTTTTTTACTGTTTCTATTTCAGTACTTGAAATTGATCTGTTCAAGAGTTCCATTTCTTCTCTTCTTTCTCTTCTCTTTCTTTTTTTTCTTTTTTTTTAGACAGTCTCATCTTGTTGCCCTTGGTACTGTGCCATGGCATAGCTCACAGCAACCTCAAACTCTTGGGCTCAAGTGATCCTCTTGCCTCAGCCTCCTGAGTAGCTTGGACTATAGTCTCCCACCACAATGTCTGGCTAATTTTTCTATTTTTAATAGAGAAGGTGTCTTGCTCTTGCTCAGGCTAGTCTTTTTTTTTCTATTTTTTGAGACAGCCTCAAGCTGGCACCCTGGATAGAGTGCTGTGGCATCACAGCTCACAGCAACCTCCAATTCCTAGGCTCAAGTGAGTCTCCTGCCTCCACCTCCCAAGTAGCTAGGACTACAGGTACCTGCCGCAACGCCCAGCCATTTTTTGGTTGCAGCCACCATTGTTGTTAGGTGGGCCAGGGCTAGATTCGAACCTGCCAGCTCAGGTGTACGTGGCTGGCGCCTTAGCCCGTTTAGCCACAGGCACTGAGGCAGCTCAGGCTAGTCTTGAACTCCTGAGCTTCAGGGATCTACCCGCCTAGGCCTTGCAGAGTGATAGGATTACATGTGTGAGCCATGGTGCCTGGCAAAGACTTTTTTCTTTTTGGTTTAGTGTAGGGAGGTAGCGTAATTTCAGGAGTTTGTCCATTTCCTCCCTGTTTTCAAATTTCTGGGTATAGAGATTTTTATGGTATTCAGTGATTATCTTTCTTTTCTTTTCTTTTCTTTTTTAAATACATGTATTTTATTATTCTTCATTACATTATTTCCCCCTCCCCCCACAGTGGTAAGACAATTTATTTATAGAAAATAATACAGAAAACACTAAAGCTCCTGGTAGAGGGAGAGAGTTCAAGTGGGGAGAGAGAAGCTCTCTCTGTTTCTCTCCCGGTCTTTCCCCATCTCCTCCTTTAGGCCTTTAGTCTCAGGGTATATATAGGTATATGGGTTCCTTGGCCAGGAAACGAATGAATACAGTCCCTTCTGCAGGGGGCAAGGTGAATGAATGTATCAATGAATGGATACAGTCCATTCATGGAATTTAGGCCTAGGAAATTCATAAGAAATTGACCTAGGCATAGGAAATGGGGTTCCAGTGATTATATTTCATGTCTCTGTACTCTCTGTTGTTATTTTCCCTTTCTTTTGTTTCTGATTGAGTTTATTAGGGATCTTTTCTGGTTCATCTGGCCAAGAGTTTATTAATTTTATTTATCGTTTCAAAGAACCAACTTTTTGTTTTGTTCATCTTCTAAATGGTTCATTTGTTCTCAATTTCAATTAGTTCTGATTTGGTTTTGGTTATTTCATTTCTTCTGCTGGGTTTGGGATTGGATTACTGTTCCTTTACCATTCTTTAAGATGAATCATTAGATTGTTAACTTGCATTTTGATTTCTAAATGTCGGTATTTGATGTGGCAAATTTCCTTATGACTGCTTTTGAAGTAACCCACAGGTTTTGATAGCAGGGATAGCAGGTGGCTTCATTGTCATTTTGTTCAAAGAAACTAATTATTTCCTTCTTTTTCTCCTCTTTGACCCAGCTATTGTTCAGTAATGGGTTGTTTAGCTTCTATGACTTTGTGTGCAGATGAGTATTTCTATTGGCATTGAGTTCTACTTTTATTCCCTTGTGGTCTGTAAAGATACAAGGTATAATTTCTGTTTTGTAAAATTTGTCGAGGTTTGATTTGTGTCCTAGGATAGTATCTATTTTGGAGAATGATCCATGAGCCATTGAGAAGAATGTATATTCAATAGTGTTGGGTTGAAATATTTTGTAAGTATCTGTTAAGCCTATTTGTTCTAGAGTCATTTTTAAGTCCCTTGTTTTCTTTATGTAGTTTCTGCTTGGAGCATCTATCCAGTTCTCTCAATGGGGTGTTGAAGTCCCTGGCTATTATGGTGTTATTGGTTATTGTATTGTTTAGACTATGTAAGGTTTGTTTTATAACTCTGAGAGTGTTTGTGTTGAGGACATACATATTTAGGATTGAAATGTCTTCTTGTTATATTATTCCCTTGAGTGATCTGTAATATCTCTTTTTTTTTCTTTATTTATGTTGTTTAAACTCGATTGTATCCACAAAAGAAATTTCAACTCCCACTTTCTTTTGGTTCCCATTTGCACGAAATATGGTTTTCCAGTCCTCCAACCTTAAAGCTGGGTGTTTAGATGTGTTTCCTGCATATACTTGGCTTGCACATTTTTATCCAGTTAGCCAGCCTATGCCTCTTCAGTGGGGACTTCAGAGTGTTCACATTTATTAAGAAAGTTGATTATATAAAAGGAAAAAAAAAGAATGTTGATTATAGGGTAGAGTTCTGTTCATCTTTTGTGGAGGTATGTTGCCTTCTCATCACTTGGGTCATTGTGGAAACTTTGTCTTGTTCTTTAGTTTCTTGGTATCTTTTCTGGTGGTCCATTGTTTTGGTCTGTATATAGTACAGGTCTGAGTACTTTCTGCAGAGCTGGTCTTATAGTGGCAAATTTCCTTAATGTATGCTTATCCGTAAAAGATTTGATTTTTCTATTGAACATGAAACTTAGTTTTGCATGATACAGAATCCTAGGATGGCAGTTGTTTTGAGAACATTGAAGGTGGGAGCCCACTCTCTTCTTGCTTATAAAGTTTTAGTTATGGAGTCTGCCATCACCTTGATGGATTTGCCCTTATAAGTCAATTGCTGCTTATGCCTGCCTCTCTGCTTACAGAATTTTGTCTTTCATTTTGACTTTGGCCAGGTTAATTACAATGTGTCTAGGAGATGATTTGTTTGAATTGAGTTGTCTAGGAGTATGATGGCTATCTAGTACTTGTATGTCTTGGTCCCTGGCAATGCTTGGGAAACATTGAACTGTAATGTCTTCAACTAGAACTTCCATGCTTTTGAAACTCTCTTATTCTCCTTCAGGAATATCTGTGATTCATATGTTTGTATGCTTGGCATTGTCCCATGTTTCTCTGACAGATTGCTCTGCTTTTACTCTCTTCTTTTCTGCCTCTTTAAATGACTAGGTTAGCTTAAGAGCCTTGTTTTTAAGCTTTGAAATTCTTTCTTCTCTATGATTTAATCTGTTAAAACTCTCTACTATTCTGTGAAACTCCCTGAATGACTCCTTCAATTCTTTAAGCTCCATTAAATCCTTTCTAATTTTGTCCAGACCTTGGAGTTTATCTTCTTTTTCATTAATTTCTTGGGTCGATGTTTGGATTTCCCTTTGCTGTTTTTCTGCCTTTTCCTTTAATTCCCTCAATTTTGCCATCCATTATCTGAATTTTATTTCTGTCATTTCTACAATTTCTTTATAGTTGGGATCTTCTGTGGTAGCTACATTGTGATCCCTTGGTGGAGTTAATCCAGTCTGATCATTTATTTTGCCAGTGTTTTTAGGCTGATTCCTTTTCATATGTAGTTTCTTCTTCTTTATTTTCTTCCCTTTGATCTTCTTTGCCTCTAGGCTTTGAGGTTGGAATGGCCCTTTGGAAGAAAGGGAGGGAGTAAAAGAGAAAAAAGGGAAAATAATAATAATAATGTAAAAATTAAGGTAACTGAAAAAATGTATCTGAGGTTCATATAATCCTCTGTGGTGCTTTAGAAGAGATAATGAAGGGAAAAAATCCAAATTGATTGTAATTACTACATACTTACGTGTCTAGGAGAATTAAACAAAAATGTTTATCAAGGACAGTAGGTGGCACTCCAGCATTATAAAAAAAACACAGCAACTTCTGCATGTGGTGTCTGGCTGGATTTTGGATTACTTCATATTTTTGGGCTGGTTGCCTGGGGATCAGGTTTGGTTTTCCTGTTTTATTCTGGGTGTAGAAGTTGCACAAGTGTTAAAGCCCCAGGGGCTGGTGCCGCAGGTGTGGAGGGTATGCTGGATGCTCCAGCGTGTTGTAATCCAGTTCTATGACTAGTCACATGCTATGACTAGTCACCTAGAGATTAAAGGAGGTCCCCAAGAAAGGCAGGACCTCCCATATCTAGACTGCAGGGCTGTGAAACCAGCCCACAGATGGCTGCCTGAGACTGGGAGGCAGAGCCAAAGTTGGCTACATTGCTGGTCCTTGGAAAGCTACAACTAGGTGGGCCCATGCAGGTGTCTGCTGACTTGGGGCCTCAGAGATCTCCATGCCCCACCTGAGTCTTGCTGAATTGGAGTGGCAGGGTGCTGTCTCCTTAATGCTTGCCCAGCAGTTAGGTTCTCTGCTACTGGCAAGAGACTGGTTCCTTTTTCAAAAAAACAACCTTAAGGAGGTGATAAAATAAGAAAAATTTAGAATATAGATATTTCTAGTAATAGACATGACTGTAAAATCAGGACTCACCTATATAGGATATCCCTTAGTTCCTATATATTCTATATTTTTATATTTATACATAGGTGGATGCTAACCTAGTTTAAATGGCAAAATGTCTGACTTTGTTGAATGAAAGCCCTGAAATTACATTGAATATATTGATTTCAGTTCCCAAATCTGCATAATAATTATGTGATTATTCAGTTTTCAACATTTAAAAAAATTCTTTCTGGGCAGCACCTGTGGCTTAGGGAGTAGGGCACTGGCCCCATATACCAGAGGAGGTGGGTGCAAACCTGGCCCGGCCAGAAACTGCAAAAAAAAAAAAAAATTGTTTCTTATAAGAGAGATATTCGTTTTGCTTTTCATTTTGGGCTTGGTGTAGTGGGCTCATACCTGTACTTCCAGCACTGAGGTAGGCTAAAATTAGAGGATTGTTGAGCCCAGACCAGTTTGGGAAATGAGTAAGACCCTGTCTTTTTTAAACAGTTTAAGAATTAGTCAGGCATGGTGGCATATACCTATAGTTCCAGCTACTTGTAAGGGTCAGGTGAGTGGATCACTTGAACCCAGAAGTTAGAGGCCTTTGTAAGCTATGATTGCACAGGTGTCAACAGCTTGGGCAGCAGAGTAAGACCCTGTCACTACAGGTTTTCTTTCATTTTTAATTATTTAATAGATTTTATTTTTTTAGAGCAGTTTAAGGCTTATAGAAAAACTGAATAGAAAGTACAGAGTGTTCCCATTTACTCCCCAATCCCTTCCCCTTCAGTTTTCTCTATTATTAACATCTTCTGTCTGTGTAGTATATTTGTAGGAATTGGTGAACCAATATCGATACATATTATTAAACTAAAGTCCATGGTTTACATTAGGATTTACTCTTTTGTTGCATCATTTTATGGATTTTGGTAAGTATATAGTGTTATGTATCCAGCATCATAGCTCATACAGAATAGTTTCACTGCCTCTGTTGCTTTTTGAAGTGAAAATAACATGTCTTTTTTACCAATCTGAGAAACAACTATTCATATTTTTTTGTATGTCTTTTCAGAATTGTCCTAAAGGTTGGCTTTGAAATGAATTTTAGGTCTCTTTTCATACAAGCACCTATAGATACCTCATATTTTTCCAGTGGTATCATAGTAAACATTCTTGAAGCTTATTGTGGGAAGGGATTATTGGGTAAATGTGAGGACCAAGCCTACAATGTGTTTGTTGTTGAGTAGTGCTGATGCACACAATAACACTACTGTGGTATGGACGTTAAATATTACATAATTTGAACTTTTAGGGTTATTGAACACATAACATGCTATTAACTAGCAGATGAAGTAAGTGCTTTGACATGTGTATGTATTATTATGTTCATTTCATAAGTATTTTTGTCTAAATAGAAAAGCGCTTACTTAGCATTATAATTTCTCATCCTTTGTATTTTAGACTTTCAAGCAGCTTTCATTGATTATAAGATTAAATGTTTCTCTAAACAGGTATACTATGTTTTCTCTTTGAAATATAGAACCTGAAAAAAGGTACATCTGTTAATGAAATTGTGATGATGTTTCGTGAAAGAACCAGGGCATTGTTTTAAGCTTTCCCATAAAATTATAAGAGCTATTTGGCATGGAAAAATGTTTCTGGAGATTCATACATGATAGATTCGTAATATACATTTATTTTAGGAATAAAAATTAATTAGCATTTGCTGTGGCTTAAATGTATTCCTCAAAAGTTTACAGGTTGGAAACTTAATTGCCAGTGTAACAGTATCAAGAGATAGGACCTTTAGTAGGTTATCGGGTCATGAGGGCAGAGTACATTCTTTAGCAAATGAGTTCATGAGAGGGAATGGGTTCTTATAAAATAAGCTCAGATCACTTTTGTGGTCTCTTTATTTCAAGTGCTTTCTTGCCTTTCTGCCATATTTTGACACAGTAAAAAGGTGCTCACCAGATGTGGGCCTCTCAGTCTTCCTTCCCTAACCTTAAGAACGTTAAGAAATACATTTTTCTTTACAAATTTATCTAGTCTGTGGTGTTCTGTTTAGCAACAAAGAATGGACTAAAATATCACTTAATTGACCTGGGTAGACTTTTAAAACAAATTGTGAAAGAAATTGAACTTAGTGACACTTCAAATAATTTGCTATTTTTGTTGTTATATGCTTTATTAGAGAACCATGTGATAAATCTATTTTCCTTGACTTTTGTATATTCTTGCCTTTCATTATGTATCATTTAATAATTCTGATAGTAGTAACTTTTGATGAATTTCAAGATTAATTTATACCCATGTTAATAGCAGCATTAACATAATAACCAAATAATGTTAATAGCAGCATTATTCATAATAACCAAAAGTTAGAAGCAATTTAGGTGCTAATTTGATGACTGGATCAACTAAATGTGTTGTATACATACAATGGAATATTATTTGGCCTTAAAAAGGAAGGAAGTTCTTACATATGCTGTAAGGTGGATGAAACTTGAGGATATTATGCTAAGTGAAATAAAACAAATACTTTATGATTTTACTTATATGAGGTACTTAGAGATGTCAAAATCTTACATGAACCAGTGCAAAGAGTAAATGAACCAGAGTGGGAATGGTGGGAAACTGAGGTAATAAATCACACAAGAGACATACATTACATGAAAGACAAAGAGATGGGGTCAGAGATGGGATGGGAAGGTCTGATGCAGCTGGTGACTGCAGCCAGCAGCCTACCCTGTGAATGGTTTTATATAGTACCTAAACAAGTTTGCTTATATTAACAATGTTGCAAATCAGCAAGGAATGCAAATGGGAGTGTTTTGTTTTACAAGGCTGAGAGGAAGTAACTGGGTAAGTAAAAGGAGTTTTATCATTAATAATATTCTTGAGGACTTGACTCTTAGTACAAGGGGTGAAGATTAACTTTAGGGAAAGAAGGCTATGTGCCTTTAGGCAAAAGAAATGAAAGTATACAAGGCTACATGACTTCTGGCAGAGGGAGCAAGGAGAAAGGACCTATTGTTTTAGTAAGGGAGGAGATGCATTTGGGGGTTGTTCCTTGAATGTACCTCCCTATCTGTGGGGGTCTTGCCACCTTACAATCTGCATTCTACAAAAACCATATAAACAGATAATAGAATGCTGTTTGCTAGGGACTGGGGGAAAGAAGAAATAGAGTTATGTAATGGGTGTGGAGTTACAGTTTTGCAAAATGAAAAAGGTCTGAAGATTGCGCAGCGTGACTGTGCTTAATACTACTGAATGGTATACATAAAAAAGTTTAAGATGGTATATTTTGAGTGGTGCCTGTGGCTCAAAGGAGTAGGCAGCAGCCCCATGTGCCAGAGGTGGCAGGTTCAAACCCAGCCCTGGCCAAAAACTACAAAAAAAAAAAAAAAAAAAAAAAAAAAAAAGATGGTAAATTTTATGTTGTGTATACTTTACTACAATTAAAAATAAATAAAAATAGATTCAAAGATAAACAGATACAACTAATTTTGTCTAGCAAGGCATGGAGAAGTCTGGAAATTTGAGATTTTTCCTAAGATCATATCTCATTTTCTAAACATTTAAGTTTAGGAATATGCTGCTGATTTTAGCTGCCAAGAGTATGAAAGGTTGACCGTCATTTTGTTAACTATTGACTGTTCTTAAAAAGATTGTAGATTTAAAAGCTATTTATATATTACAGTTTTCTTTTAAACACCATTTGACCATTTATTTGTATTGATTGAAGTTTTGTGGGTAAGGTGTATAATTAAATAATTAATCTAGAGATTATATCATAGTGCTAAAATGGAGGTTGAAAATTAATCCAACCATAATGGAAGTTTGAGGATGTGAAAGCAGTTTGCCTAGGAGAAAAGAATCAAAGTTTGCTTAAATTTGTTCCTGTTCATTTTTCTCAGATTGAGGAAATTATTGAAATTCTTTGATAACTGAAAATAGTTTAAGGTTAGCCACCAAAGCTAGGTTATTATTTCCAACATTCTTCGACTAGCAACTTGTCTTCTAAGACAAGAGTCAATAGAAAATGTGATTAGATATGCTTGTCCCGTTGTATCACCAGCCATCAAGTTTTGTTTGTAGTGTGTTTAGAAGGGTTCTTAAAAAACAAAACCAAAAATGATGGGGACAAAATCCTATTTCTGTGCATATTTATGTCATTTAGTTAAATACTATATATGAGCAACTTATTTTCATCAAATTATTAGCAAATGCAGAGATGTGCAGAGTACTTGATTAATCGTGGACAGAGATTATATGTTATTTTTCATTGGACATCATTACATAGCACAATGCCAAGCATATAAAATGCTACTAATAAATGAATAAATGGATGAATAAACTGAATGAATACATGTCAATTTGTGAAATGGTATAAATGCCTTTTTAATATATAAAACTTGCTTTTATGAATATGATATTTGCTTTCTCTATATATTGACATTTTTCTTTTAAAAGCTTACTACACATTATGTCGTTTTCTTTTTTAATAGACTCTTATAACAAATCAATAAAAGTATATACATTAATCATTTGTATATTATTTGCTGTGTGCCTAGTGCTGTTCTTAAACTATTTAATCTTCATAAAAACCTATGAGGTGGTTACTATTACTATTCTATTTGTACATATAAGAGGAAACTGAGGCACAGAAAAATTAGGTATATTGCTCAAGGTTATCTAGCTAATAAGTATAATAGGTGGGATTTGAACTTGCTTGGGTTCCAAAGATTATGTGCTTAACCACTCCTTATACTAGACAAACTCCTATTTTAAACAAATTGTAGCTCTGGAAGATTGCCCGTACTAGTGGGGCTTATGTTAGTATTTACAGTAAATTTTATTAAAATAGAAGTTTTCTAACAATATTCATTGTACTTCTGTCATCAAGTTATTTAGTGAGTATGCTGTATTTATGTTATATCTATTATAGGCATATTTGATTCCTGTATACTAATAATTATACATTGACAAGATATTGGTGTTGGTAAAGTTTGGCATTATTTCAAAATGTAATGTTATATGTATGCATGACTGTTGGGGTGCTTTAACTTTCTGTTGGTAAAGTATTTCTGTCTGAAATTCTTTGAGGTGCTGCATATTAGAAGAGAAATGGAAGGTGAGATCTAGAGGAACTGGAGTTTTAGACTTCTCACAAATTATTTTTGACACTTGTATTAGGTACCTAGTGAATTATGAACATAGTAATACCCTTATCTGCTAATTATTTTGGTACCTGAGGAATTAGAGGGTTTCTGTTCTTTGACCAATTCAGTGGCCCAGGAAAGAGGTTTGAAGATTCAGACTCTTAAGTTTGTGTTTAATAATTTACAAATCAAGGTACTCATTACTGTCTTATGCAGCTATTCTTTAAAGCCTTTAGGGCTATTTCTTGGTCCTTTGTTTTTTTTTTAAATCCCCAGAGAGCCTAATGAAAAAAGTTAAATGTCTAAATTCTTTGAGGCATCTATTAAACAAAACCTGTCATCTTTATCTGTTATATTCTATAGCTATAGCAGAAGGGTTAAAATATGGACAGACCACTATTTGTTTTTTCCGGTATTCCTATTTTAGAGGAAGATAATAACTATATTTTATTTTTATACCTTCCCTCTTTCCCCAAATAGCTAGTACATTTATAAATGTAGTATCTAGCCGAAATTGCTGTATGTTAAAAGAGCAAAAACAGCAATCAATAGTGGCAGTGTTCTGAATGTATTAATATTTTCTAAAGTATGTTCCATGAGTCTCTAGTCTTGGAAGAAGCCTTGCTATGATGTGGTTTTATAATCTTAAACTGAAGAACGGTTGTATAGATATTGCCCCTCTGAACATACACACATGAATATACACACATATTTTGGAGAGTCACGGTATACATTAATTTCTTAACAGTGGTAAGAATTCCTGTAGTAATAAAAACTGGTCTAGTTTAGTTTTGTTTAGCTCAACATTTCTCACATTTACTTGATCTGAGAACCTTTTCTTACCTTAATCTTTTGGTTGGTCTGATAAACTTTGTTCTCTGCAGACTGCTCTTTGGGAGATAATGCTATATATATGACAGTGCAATAGTAGATCTGTTATTTTGATAAGGTCTCAGAATAATGACCCATCAAAAACATACCATTATCAGTTCATTCATAGTTAATAAATGGATTTTAGGGAAAGGTATTTAATGATGATGAGAATTTGAGGTGTAGTGAATCTTGAATTTATGTAACACAGAACCTTACATTTGTAGATACATTATAAAGAATTCTAATCTCTCAATATATGAGTATAATGATAGAATGGTACACTTCATTGATTTTAACTAATCAGGAAAGCTGTGTGAATCCAAGATAGTGTTTAAAAAAAAATGACTTTTAAAGAAATGTAATTTTGTCATTGTAAATACTGCATCTAAAATTATACTAACAAAATAGTTCCAGTGGGAGATTCAGGATGGAAGTTCTTTTTTTTTTTTTTTTTTAGGATGGAAGTTCTTTAAAGAACCAGTAACAGTGAATTGTAATTAGTTCAGTTGCAAATATATAGGTACTTCTGAGATACTTGAGATTAATTTGAAACATTTTCTTCAAAAGTGCTAGCGTTTATCACATGAATCTTTTTTACACTGTTTGCTTTCTAAACCATTTCTTTCTAGATTAGACTATTGTAAATTTCTTCTTTGGTGTATCCTGTAGAACCTTATTTAGTGAACTGTATCCTAATTGAGAATGGAATGAATCATAGGAATAAGGCAGGGGGAGTTCTTTAATGATGATGAAGAGGGAAAAAATATCTTTTGATTACAAATAAAGATAGCAAACAAGGAGGGAGGAGCCAAGATGGCAATCTGTAGCCAGCTTTCCGCAGATACTCCCATCCACAAGGAGAGTTAAAAGGCAGAAATTTAGCAAGAAAGCCAACGGTTTGGAAATGAGCCAAAAGAAAAGGTCAAAGAATGCACATCAACCCTGCTGGAGCGACCTGTGACCCCAAGGATAGAAATAAAAGGTATAGAACACATCGCCAAGCAGATGGGAGTCCCCTCCCCCCATGAGATCAGCTCGCAGTATACTCCATACCTCCATACAAACAAGCCAGCAGAGTTCAGTTGTCCTCCCACTCTACCCCACAGGAGAGAACCTCTAAAAATCAGACCTCTTTCCCCTACTAGGGTGCCATGGCACTCTCCTGCCAGGCATAAAACTGTATAAAATTGTGTATATTCTCGACCTGCAAGTTGGAACTCCTGGCACTCCCCTCCACTCTCACCCTGAGGTCTGGAGGTCTGTCCCCCATGGAGTCCAGATTCTTGGACATTTTCTCAAGGGATGTGGACAGGGCATGGGCTGTTGCTGATCTGTGCTGATTTTCTGGCTTGGGAGTGGTGAGAGGAAAGTGAGCTGAGAGGATGCCAAACTGGAGAGGCGGTCCCCTGAGGCACCGAGCGGCAGCGGGAGTGATGGCTTTGGGCCTCGCACCCCTGGATATGTTTTGAGGAGACATTCCCACTCTCTCTGGGCAGCCAGGGGAAGCCGGCTTCTCAGGTGGCAGCCATCGGTATAGGGGCAGGACTCAGGAGTGAAGGATATGCCTCAGTACCGGGACGGCTGGGGCCGAGCACGGGTATTAGAATATATACCCCGAGAAAGCTTTGCTAAATTTCAGTCGCACCTGGCCCTCAGGGAATGACAGCTGAGACAAAGGGCTGAAGCTCACAGACTGAGTCAAGGCTATTAGCAGCCCAGAGTCTCTTCCACAGGGCAGAAATACTGTGAACTTGTTCTGTTCTATCAGCAACATCAATCAGGGACAGGGCTGGAACTGAGTGTATTGCCCCAGCCCCTATCAAGCACCCAGGTTGACAGGCCTCACCTCCCCCCTGACAACACCGACAGAAACTGGTGGACTGGCCGAGGAGCCACAGAGTCTCTTTTGTGACCTAGGCAAGTGAAAACCTCTATAGCATCTGCTCATTGGAGGGAACTGGATCACAGCCC
Source organism: Arctocebus calabarensis (assembly GCA_963573935.1). Lineage (NCBI taxonomy): Eukaryota > Metazoa > Chordata > Mammalia > Primates > Lorisidae > Arctocebus > Arctocebus calabarensis. The sequence continues at coordinate 42,927 of CAUYON010008992.1, forward strand.
TGCAGGGTTACCAGAGACTGGGTGTGACAGAGGGGCAAAGTGGGGAAGGAGGCATCAACCTTCCTAGACTAATTTACTGGCTGGGGCACCCTCCTGAGCTCACAGAGTCCTGGAGCGAGTTATACTAGAGTTGCCAGCAGACTCCTATTATCTAGTCACCAAAGACTTTTCAACTCCTTGATTTGAAGTTGGTACTGGCTGGGAAAATTGATTGGGACCTCTTCAACTGGCCCAATCACCTGAGGACTTTCCAGTGTGGTACATGGGGTGTGTGGTAGTGGGAAGGTTTGATTTTCCTTTTCCAATTGCTGTGGAATTGTTGTGGGGGGCGTGGTGACCTAACTGCTGCTATTTCTCCACAGCTCAGATTCCAAAAGAGAGTAACCGATTCTCTAGGGTAAGACAGAGACCAGCTGAAAATAAGACAGAGCCACTTAACCCCACCACATCAAGAAGGCCCCCAGTTTCGCAGGCAGTAGCAAAGTACGGGTTGCCAAAACTCTAGGGGAAAAGGTGCAAACACCAGTCCCAGCTTACAGGCAGGGGACTGGTCAATCACTGCTCTTAGATCCCCCAACCCAAACTTATCCTTACCTACTCATCCAGCCAAATGGTGCAAAATAAATATGGGGTGGAATCAGCGGAAAAGCTCTGGAAACATGAAAAACCACAGTAGATCAATCCCCCAAGGAACAATTTGGTGGACACAAATGACAATCCTATGCATAAACAGATGGCTGAGACGTCAGAAAATCGAATTCAGAATTTGGATTGCAAACAAGATTAATAAAATAGAGGAAAAATTGGAATTAGAAATTCTGAGAGCATTTCAAAAATTGTCTCAAGAAGTCAAGGAATTCAAAGACCAAGTGATGAAAGATTTTTGACACATTGAGACAAGAAGTTACAGCCCTTAAAGATCTGAGAAACAAAGTAGAATCCCTCAGTAACAGAATGGAGCAAGCAGAAGAAAGGATTTCTGACGTGGAAGATGAAGCTTTCAAACGCTCCCAAACCTGCAAAGAGGTAGGGAAATGGAAGGCAAAAATGGATCATTCTCTCAGACAGTTCTGGGATAACTCGAAGAAAACCAATATTCGTCTCATAGGGATACCTGAAAACGACAAAGTGGCATCACAAGGCACAGAGCCTCTTCTTTACGAGATTATGAAAGAGAACTTTCCAGACATACCAAGAGATTCTGAAATTCAGATAGCAGACAGTTTCAGAACCCTAGCACAACTCAACCCAAATAAGACATCCCTGAGGCACATCATAATTAAGTTTACTAAAGAATATGAAAGAGAAAATTCTGAAAGCAACCGGACGCAAGAAATCTAGTACCTACAAGGGAAGAATATTAGAATAACTGCAGATCTCTCTGATCAAACCTTTCAAGGTAGAAGAGAATTGTCAGCTACTTTTAATCTCGTAAAACAAAATAACTTTCAACTCAGGATCCTGTATCCAGCTAAACTGAGTTTCATCTACGATGGAGTAATTTATTACTTTAATGACATCCACTTGTTGAAGAAATTTGCTGTAACTAAACCAGCTCTCCAGGGGATTCTCAGACCTATTCTCCATAATGACCAGACTAATCCCCCACCATAAAAGTTTTCTCACCCAGAAACTTCTTACCAAATTCAAACTTCCACAGTGATGAAAGGATTAAAAATGTCCACCAGATTTTCTACAGATTTATCAATATGACCTATTAATGTGAATGGTTTAAATTGTCCTCTAAAGAGGCATAGGTTGGCTGACTGGATACAAAAACTCAGGCCAGATATCTGCTGCATACAAGAATCTCACCCTACTTTAAAAGATAAATACAGGCTCAAGGTGAAGGGATGGTTATCTATATTCTAGGAAAATGGAAAACAGCAAAAAGCAGGTGTTGCAATCTTATTTGCAGATACAATAGGCTTTAAACCAACCAAAATAAGGAAGGATAAAGACGGTCATTTCATATTTGTTAAAGGTAATACTCAATATGATGAGATTTCAATTATTAATATTTAGGAACCCCACCAGAATGCACCCCAATTTATAAGAAAAACTCTAATAGACATGAGTAACTTGATTTCCTCCAGCTTTATAGTAGTTGGAGATTTTAATACTCCTTTAGCAGTGTTGGATAGATCCTCCAGTAAGAAGCTAAGTAAAGAAATTTTAGATTTAAACTTAACCATTCAACAACTGGATTTAACAGACATCTACAGAACATTTCATCCTAAT
>CAUYON010008994.1:0-34609 GCA_963573935.1 Arctocebus calabarensis
TGTGAGGAATTTCCATATGGTTTTCCACAAAGGTTGTACTAATTTACATTTCCAACAATGGTGTATAAGTGTTCCCTATTCATCAAATCTGTTTGATGAGTTGCTGGATTCTGTTTGTTAGGATCTTGTTGTATATTTTTGCATTAGCATTCATTAGTGATATTGGTCTACAATTTTCTTTTCTTGTTGGGTCTTTTCCTGGTTTGGAGATCAAGGTGATATTTGCTTCATAGAATGTTTTGGGTAGTATTCCTTCTTTTTGTATATTTTGGAAAAGGTTGAGTAATATAGGTACTAGTTCCTCTTTAAAGGTTTGGTAGAATTCTGACATGAAGCCATCTGGTTCCAGGCTTTTCTTTTTAGGGAGATTTTGTATAGTTGATGCTATTTCAGAACTTGATATCAGCCTATTCAGCATTTCCACTTCATTCTGGCTAAGTCTAGGAAGGTGATGTGCTTCCAGGTATTGGTCAATTACCTTCATATTTTCATATTTCTGAGAGTAAAGTTTCTTGTAATATTCGTTAAGGATTTTTTGAATTTCTAAGGGATCTGTTGTTAATTCGTCTTTACCATTTCTGATTGATGAAATTAGAAATTTTGCTCTTTTTTTCCAGGCTAGGTTAGCCAAAGGTTTATCTATGTTATTGACCTTTTCAGAAAACCAACTTTTCAATTTATTGATCTGTTGTATAATCCTTTTGTTTTCAATTTCATTTAATTCTGCTCTAATTTTGATTATTTCTTTTCTTCTGCTGGGTTTGGGGTTGGAATGTTCTTCCTTTTCCAGTTGCTTAAGATGTCCCATTAAGTTGTTAACTTCCTCTCTTTCCATTCTCTTCAGGAAGGCTTGCAGTGCTATAAATTTCCATCTTAGGACTGCCTTTGAAATATCCCAGAGGTCCTGATAATTCGTGTCTTCATTGTCATTTTTTTCCAAAATTTGGTAATTTCCTTCTTAATCTCATCTATAACCCAGCTATTATTCAGCATAAGGTTATTTAGCTTCCATGTTTTTGTATGAGTATGCAAATTCCTGTTGTTATCCAGTTCAACTTTTATTCCATGGTGGTCCAAGAAGATGCAAGGAATAATTTCTATTCTTTTAAATTTACTGAGGTTAGACTTGTAACCTAAGTTGTGATCATGTTTTGAGGATGTTCCATGAGCTGATGAGAAGAATGTGTATTCAGTTTTGTTAGGATGAAATGTCCTGTAGATGACTGTTAAATCCAAATGTTGAATGGTTAAGTTTAAATCTAAAATTTCTTTGCTCTGCTTCTTATTGAAGGATCCATCCAACACTGCTAACAGGGTGTTAAAACTTCCGACTACAATGGAGCTGGAGGAAATCAAGTTGGTCATGTCTGTTAGCATTTCTCTTATAAATTGAGGTGCATTCTGATTGGGTACATAAATATTAATAATTGAAATCTCATCATATTGAGTATCACCCTTAACAAATATGAAATGTCCATCCTTATCCTTCCTTATTTTTGTTGGTTTAAAGCCTATTGTATCTGCGAATAAAATCGCAACACCTGCTTTTTTCTGCTTTCCATTTGCCTGGAATATAGATGACCATCCCTTCACCCTGAGACTATATTTATCTTTAAGGTAAGATGAGATTCTTGTTTCAGCAGATATCTGGCCTGAATTTTTGTATATCTAGTCAGCCAACCATTGCCTCTTTAGAGGACAATTTAAGCCATTCACATTAACTGAGAATATTGATAAGCCTGGTCAAATTTTGGGTATTGAGTTTTTCGAAAGTCCAGTGGACATTTTTAATCCTTTGCCACTGTGGAAGTTGGAATTTGATCAAAAGTTTCTGAGTGAGTTTACTTTTGTGGTGGAGGATTGCACTGTTCATTATGGAGGATAGGTCTGAGACTATCTTGGAGAGCTGGTTTAGTTATCACAAATTTCTTCAACATGTGAGTGTCATTAAAGTATTTAATTTCTCCATCATAAATGAAACTCAATTTTGCTGGATACAGGATCCTAGGTTGAAAGTTATTTTGTTTTAGGAGATTAAAAGTCAGTGACCACCCTTTTCTACCTTGAAAGTTTTCAGCAGAGAGATCTACAGTCATTCTATTATTCTTCCCCTTGAATTTACCTAACAAAGGACATGAAAAACCTTTATAAGGAAAACTATGAAACTCTGAGAAAAAAAATATCTGAAGATGTTAACAAATGGAAAAACATACCATGCTCATGGCTGGGAAGAATCAACATTGTTAAAATGTCCATACTAACCAAAGCAATTTATAGATTTAATGCAATCCTTATTAAAGCACCATTGTCATACTTTAAAGAACTTGAAAAAATAGTACTTTGTTTTATATGGAATCAGGAAAAACCTCAAATAGCAAGTACATTACTCAGAAATGAGAACAAATCGGAGGTATCACATTACCCGACTTCAGGATATACTATAAATCTATACTGATCATAACAGCATGGTATGAGCACAAAAACAGAGTGGTACATGTATGGAACAGAATAGAGACCCAAGAAATGAACCCTGCTACTTATCGCCTTTAATCTTCAACAAGCCTATCAAAAATATTCAGTGGGGAAAGGACTCCCTATTTAACAAATGGTATTGGGTGAACTGGCTGCCAACCTGTAGAAGACTGAAACTGGACCCTCACTTTTCACCATTAACAAAAATGGATTCTCACTTTATAAAATATTCTAACTTAAGATATGAAACTATAAAAGTACTAGAAGAGAGTGCAGGGATTTCTTTTTTTGAAGAAATCAGCCTGGGAGAATATTTTGTGAAGAGGAACCCCCTAGGCATTTGAAGCAACACCAAATAACATTACTGGGATCTGATCAAACTAAAAAGCTTTTGCACACCCAAGAGCAAATAAAGGAAACAGACAGCCCTAGAATGGGAGAAGATTTTTGTGGCAGGTTATGCTTCTGACATAGGTCTGATAACTAGAATCTACAGAGAACTCAAACTAATCAATAAGAAAAGAATAAATAACCCTATTTCTCTGTGGGCAAGAGACTTGAAACTTCTCTGATGAAGACAGGCACATGGCCTACAAACACATGAAAAAATGCTCATCATCCTTAATCATCAGAGAAATGCAAATAAAAACTACTTTGAGATATCATCTAACCCCAGTATGATTAGCCCAATCACAATATCCCAAAACTACAAATGTTGGCGAGGATGCAGAGAGAAGGGAACCCTTCTGCACTGCTGGTGGGAATGCAAGCTAATACATTTTTGGAAAGAAGTTTGGAGAGCACTCAAGGATCTAAAAGTAGACGTACCGTTTGCTCCTGCAAGTCCTCTACTAGGTAGATACCCAGATGATCAAAAATTATTCTACAACAAAGACATTTGCATCAGAATGTTTATTGCAGCCCAATTCATAATCTCCAAGACATGGAAACAGCCCAAGTGCCCATCGACCCATGAATGGATTTACAAATTGTGGTTTATGTACACCATGGAATACTATGCAGCCATAAAAAAGAAGGAGATTTCACATCTTTTATGTTTACCTGGATGGAGCTGGAACATGTTCTTCTTAGTAAAGTATCTCAAGAATAGGGAAAAAAGGTATCCAATGTAGTCATTACTACTATGAAATCAATATATGACCACCTACACACTCATATAAATGGCAAAACATAACTGTAGTCCAGAAAGTAGAAGGGAAGAACATAACTATAGTCCAGAAAGTAGAAGGGAAGAGAAGAGAGAGGGGAGGGAAGGGGGGATATGTGAGGAGGGAGGATATTTGGAGGAACCTCATCTAATGTGCATGACACAATGGTAAAATTCAAAACTATTAAGAAAGGAGTATAATTGTGATGGAGGTGTTACTTAGCTTAATGTAAGCATTTCACGTTGTATATTGAATCAGTACCCTGAACCCCATAAATGCATCAATGTACAAAGTTATGATTTAATAAAAACAATAATATTCTTCCCCTTGTAGGTTATAGTTTTCTTACGTCTGCTGCTTACAGAATTTTCTTCATTTTAACTTTGGCAAAGTTAATTATGCCAAAATTAATTAGTTAATGTGCCTAGGAGAAGTTTTATTTGGGTTGAGTCATGCTGGGGTTCTGAAACTGTCTGCTATCTGAATTTCAGAATCTCTTGGTATGTCTGAAAAGTTCTCATTATCTCATGAAGAAGAGCCTCTGTGCATTTTGAAGCCACCTCATTGCCTTCAGGAATTCTTATTAGGCGAATTGTCCCAGAGCTCTCTGAGAGAATGATCTGTTTTTGGTCTCTACTTCTCTTCCTCTTTGAGCATTTGGGAGCATTCAAAAGCTTTGTCTTCAATATCAGAAATCCTTTCTTCTGCCTGCTCCATTCTGTTACTGAGGGATTCTACTGTATTTCTCAGATCTTTGGGGGCTGCAAATTCTTGTCTCAATGTGTCAAAATCTTTGGTGATTTTGTCTTTGAATTTGTTGAATTCTTGAGACAACTTTTGAACTGCTCCTTGAATTTCTAATTCCAACATTACCTCCATTCTATTAATCTTATTTGCAATCCAAATTCTGAATTTGATTTCTGACAACTCAGCCATCTGTTTATGAATGGGATCTTCAGTTGTGTCCTCCATATCATTCTGGGGGTGGGGGAGGTTATTCCTGTTAGGGAGTTTTTCCACTGATTCCACCCCATGATTATTTTACACCGTTTGGCAAGATGAGCAGATAAGGTGAAATTGGGTTGGGGGCTCTAGGAGTAGTGATTAACCAGCCCTTTGCCCAGGAGCCATGACTGGTGTCTGTAACTTTTCCCCTAAAGCTTTGCCAAGGACCCATACGGTCATATGACCTACGAAACTGGGGATCTGCTTGGTGTGGTGGGCTAAGTGGGTCTGTCTTGTTTTCAGCTGGTCTCTGTCCTACCCTAGTGAATCAGTTACTCTGGGTTGAAGTCTCAGCTGTGGAGAAATACCAGCAATCAAGTCACCCCACTCCCCATGGGTATCAATTGGAAAAGGAAAATCAAACCTTCCCACAACCATACACCCAGGGTACCACTTTGGATAGTCCTCATGTGATTAGCCCAGCTCAATAGGTCCAAATCAATTGTCCTAGTTAGCACTGGTCTCAGGATGGGAGAGTTCAAAAAGTCTCTGGCAACTAGATAGCAGGGGTCTGCTGGCAGCTCAAATATGACTAGCTCTGGTGCTTCGTGAGGTCAGAAGGACCCATCCAGCAAATGAATTAGTCTGGCGAGGTTGACACCTCCTTCCCCAGCTTGCATCTCTGTCACACCCAGTTACTAGTAACCCCACGGGGCTGTGATACATTTCCCTCCAATGAGCAAATGCAAATACATTTCACCTCCATTTCCATAGGTTTGCACCTGCCTGAGTCACAGGGAGATCTAAGTCTCCTTGGCCAGGTGACCACTCTCTGCCACTATTTGTCAGGGTAGCTGAGGCCTGACAACCTTGAGTGCTTAATGGAGGCTGGGTCTTTCACTCAGTTCCAGCCCTGCCCCTAATTGATGTTGCTGACAGAACAGAACAACTTTGCAGAATTTATTTCTGGCCCACTATATTCCCCTGCAGATCAGACGCTGTTTGAGTTCACAGAAACTCCGACTCAGCCCCAGTCTGTGCTGCTGCCTGAGGCTGGCATATCTGTCTCGCCTGCAGTCTGTATTGGGCAGCCATGGCTAGAACTCACTCAGCTTTTGGTTTCTGCCTCTTACCACCTGCCTCTGTCTCAGCTATGATCTTCTGAGGGCCAGATGCATCTTAGGATCACTGAAGCAGTCCTGGCTCAGGACTGAGAGGGAATTCTCTCCTTGGGATTATGCGGACTCTGCCCACATATTCTAGTCCTTGCACTCTGTCTAGACAGGTACTGCCTCAGGCATACCCTTTACTCATGGGGCCTGTTTTTCCATCCAGATCTGTTCCCCCGGTGCCTGCCACTGGAGAAGATTTCCAGCTTTCTCTGGTTGCTGAGAGAGACAAGGAGTATCTGTCCAAAATATCCCCAGGGATGTGAGCCCTATTGTTCCCTTCTGCTTCTGCTGCTGCTGCTGCTGCTGCTGCTGCTGCTCTTTGCCATGGAGTACCACCTCTCCCATATGGTTCCCTCTCAGTTGACTATCTTCTCCTTACTCCTGTGCCACAGAATCAGCACAGACCAGGAACCGCCAACGCCCTGTCCACACCTCTCCTGAAAATGCCCAAGAATCTGGACTCCGTGGGGGACAGGCTTCCAGACCTTGGGGTGAGAGTGGAGTGGAATGCTGGGAGTTCAGAATTGCAGGTAGAGAATATATACAGTTTTATGCCTGGCGGGAGAGTGCCATGGCACATTCGTAAGTCCTCTCTAGAGAAGGAATTCCAATTTTTAGAGGGTCTCTCCTGTGGGATAAAATAGGAGGGGATCTGAACTCTGCTCGCTTGTTTGTTTAGAGTATACTGTGAACTGTTCTCATGGGGGAGGGGACTCCCATCAGCTTGGTGATGGATTTTGTACCTAGTGTTTGTTTCCTTGGGGTTACAGCTCACCTCAGCAAGGTGCATTCTTCAACCTTCTCTCTCGGCTCAGCTCCAAACCATTGGCTTACTTGCTAAACTTCTATCCTTTAACTCTCCTTCTGGATGGGAGCCTCTATGGAAAGCCGGCTCTAGTCAACCTTCTTGCCTCCCCCCCCACCTCATATGTCTACTTTTACACCAGTGTACTAGGCTTTTATACCATGCTATTTTGGTTACTATCACCTTGTAATATAATTCAAAGTTGATTAATTGTGATGCCTCGAATTTGTCTTTTTGCTGAGGATTGCTTTGGCTATTCAGGTTCTTTATTGATTCCATATGAAATTTGGGATTGTTTTTTCTAATTCTATAAAAAATGACAGTGGTATTTTGATGGGAATTGCTTTGGATCTGTAAATTACTTTGAGCAGTGTGAGCATTTTAACAATGTTGTCTTAGAAGAGGATGTATTTAATGAGCAAGGTGATTAAATGAGTCCATATTATAAAGGACTTACAACACTTCCTGTATATTGTAGGTACCACACAGGTGTTTGTTAAATAAATAGAACCAGTAGTTCTATTAAATCATCTTATATGCGTCTTTTTACAAAGAGAACAAATGAAACGAAGTATACACATAGTCAGTGCCAGTTAGAACCAGAGTCGCCCATGTCCAGACCGATCATTTTTCCATTATTCTAGGTCATTGGTTGTGGACTATTTCTTCATTTACCAGCAACTGGGCACCTTCTGCCTGTTAGTCACTAGTTCATAAAGGAAGGTGGGAGAGTATCTCCATTCTCCTTCCTCCCCAAACCATAGTTCTAATCTTAAAAGCTGTAGCTTGAAGGTTATTGAATACTGGCACATCATTTGATAAATTGCTTTTGGTACTTTGCAAAAATATGAGTAAAAGATTTTAAAAACATAGCTGATTGGCATCTTGACTATCATCTACAGGATCCCTGATTTCATGAAGTGTGATGGTTAAGACTAGGGTCTGAGAGCAAACAGCAACATGAGACCATGGAGCAGGAAGGCAGAGAATATGAACTTTGTGGTGTACTGTTGGCAGAGTGAGAAGTGACGTGTTGAATCTTTATCACATAGACCTTCACCATCTCGCTCACCTTGCACTAGTAGCTGTAGAGGTCAACAGCCGTTGGAGGGCCCTGGGGGAAGTCATGTGGTGGTGGTCTCCCTATTTATGAGAAAGGAGGCTATCTCTCAATATGTTATAAAGTATTCAGCTACGGGCTGTGCTTATACATAACTCTTCAAATTGACATCAGTGTGTCATTGGTTTCTTTTTATTTTTTTAATCACAAAAATGTCAATGTCAACAACATTAACATAAAAGTAGAAAAGATAGAAAGTATCCACTATTTGAACACAACCATAATAATTTTTCCATATGTATTTTTATGTAATTTCTGTCAATTTTATACAGAATACAAATTCAGCACCACAAGTATGTATTAAGCACTTATTGTTCTGTGTCTAGTTATTCCTGGGAATAATAAAAGTAAACAGTGATAGTACTTATTCCACCATATATTCTAGAAATTTAATGTTTTCAAAAGCACTGTTTCACTTATAATATTTGGTCCTCACAGATGACATGTGGGAGAGGCATAGGGTATTGTCCATGTTTTACATAAAAGAAAGTTACAGTTTAAAAAGGTGTTGTGACTAAAATTAACCAGTCTGTAATAATGGTGACAGAAACAGAACACAGGCTTCCCTCGGCCTTGCTGCCTCCCTTGCTCAGTTATGGTTCCTGCCCTGAGGAGCAAACACAGGTGACAGTCAGTTTTACCCAAACGTGTAAGTGATCAACTGCCTCAAAGTGGCATAGGAAATGTTTCCTGATGAGGAAGTGGCCTGAAAAAAATGCTTCTGAGAGATACAGGGGTTACACTGTGTATAAAAATCCAAGTAGGAAGTGACAAAGACAAGAAAGGAAGGAGCTTTCTGAGCACACCTCTGGGCGTGGCATAGAAAGAGATAGGCTGGTTTGATAGGGTTGAACCCAAAATGCCAGCCAGTAGCTTCTGACATTTTCCTACGCATTATCAGAAAGCATTTGAAGTTTTAAATCAGAGATTGACAAGATGAAAGTTGCATGTTAGAAAACTGATCTGGTAACATTTCGTAAGGTACATTGAAAGAGGAAATGCCCCAAGGCAGATATAAAGGGGGAGGTTCTTACAGTGGCCCAAGTATAATGCTAGGAGAACTAAGAACAGAACACCAGTAGTGGGAGTGGGACAGTGGCAGGGAGATGTCTCCCAGAGAATCAACGGGATTTAGATTTAGGGAAGTTTTAAAAACATGTGGGAGATGGGGGAAGGATCAATCAAAGACAAGATGAAGGTTCCAAGCCCCAGCTAGTGGAAGAATGATGCCTTTACTAAAAAAAAATAGAAAAGTTAAAAGAGGATACATTTGATGAGTAAGATGAATTGCCTTACATAAAATTATAGAAATTTAGAAGAACAACATAGAGAGGACCTGAGTTCAGACTTTCTTTGTTGAGAGGGTGGGGTGGGGGAAGTATAAGGTCATTATTTCTTTAAATGATGCTGTCCATAGAAGCCCTGTTGTATAAAACAGAAGAAAGTCCCCTTACACCTTCCACATCACCTCTATAAAGCTTATGAGGTTCTATCAATCATTATTCAAAGACAGTTGACCCTACTTAGCACTCTGATTTTTAGAAAACTGATCTTCCAACTGTTGGTGGAAGCGCCAAGAAGAAGTATATAGCATCTCTTCCAACCTTTCATTCTGAATTTGAACTGGGCAGTGTTAGATTTAAGCAAACAACCCCAGTGGTCAGTTGATGGTAAAGAACAGAAGAATTAAGTTTGACCATAACTGAATCCATGAGAATGAAAGAATACTAATAAAAACAAATAGAGAAGAAAATCTGGGGAATCAAACTTTGGCAAGGACTTAAGCCTAGAGTATGAGAGGAGGAAGAGAGTGACCTCTCCTTTGTATGCACTGGACTGACAGAAGGAAAGAAACAGCCAGTGAAGAGTAAACAAGAAATAAGGAGGAAAGACACCAGGACCTCATGTGTAAGACAAACTAGGGAGGCCTGTGGTTTAAGAGGAACCCAGGTCAATGGTGTCAAATATCACATGGAAAGAGGACTGAGAAAATAACCATTTGGAAAGAAGGTCACTAAAGTCTTTGAGAGGTAGATTCACTGGGGTGATGGATGAGAAAGCTGAGATTTCCAGTGGTGTAGTAGTCAACACTGCGAGCAAACAGAATGTATTCAAATAGCTTTGCAATAGAAAGAAAACAGCGCTAAGGGTAGGGAGGCCACAGGAATAATGAAATAAAAGCAATAACAAAAGCTTTAGAAGCCAGGAAACCATATTCTTTGGTCCTTAGGGGTTTGGGTGGGTGAAGGAGAACAAAAACAAAGTAACAACAAAGCACTATTCTAGCTTAGAACATTATTGAAAAAGAACTTTCCTAAATGATAAATTACTTTGATCATCTCTCAAAGTAATTGATAATGACTCTTAGAGGGGAAATTTCTGCCTTTAAGTAGCTAACTCTTTAAGAAGTCTTTTTAAAAGGCTGTGATGTCTAGTTTCCAGTTATTGAAAACCTCTTCTCTGGCCCTTTAATGATTCTTTCTAAGTATCGCAGAAATTAGAGTTAAAAGGTAGACGAGAATGAGGAAAGCTGCATTGGGTAGTCTCGTCCACTCTCCTGTCACGTGCAACCTGTTAACCATGGTGCGTTTTGGGGTGTGTTTTTACTATGTTCCCACCACTTCCCTAGAAAGACAATTTCATAATCTAATGCACCTCACTGTGAGGAAGCTCTTAAACCCCATCCTAATGTTCCCTTCTCGCAGTATACTCTGTACACCATTAACAATTTGTACTTAGTAACTTTCTTTACCTCCCACTCCGTTCACACTTGTTCACTTCACTTTATAATCTCTAGGCTTCTGGAGCGGCTTTTTCAGAACCTTTAGCAGACACATCATTCTTCAGGGCACATTACATCTACCAGGCTAAAGGATTTTAATGTGATATAAGGATAAGAGGTCTTTATAATTTTATGTTTCTAACGATAAAACTTTTCCATTCTGAAAAGACCCTTTTCATTCTCCATAGATTTGAGGCCAGGAGAGGAATAAGAACTGTGAAGCTTTTAAGAAAGGGCAAAACCATCCATTATGTATGATTCAGTGTACCAGTAAAATGTGTTTCCCAGCTACAAAATACATACGTTTTTGGAATTTCTTGAATGTAAAGAATATGAAATTTAATTGTTTTCTGGCCTCTGTGTTTCAGCTTTTTGACGAAGAAATTTCTTAACTCAAAAATTTCCCAAACTCTAAAACATAAACAAAGAGATATTTGGACATAGTTCAGGTCCACATCCTACCTTAAGAGATTTTTTCCTAGTGTTAGAGACAAAGCATCAACTGTTATGTCCTCTGAACACAGGAATGCTGAAAATGCTCTCCCTTAGTGTTCAATATCATGGTCAATTTGTCCCTGCTGTCAGGGATTATTCCTAGAAAAGCTTTAGGAAGTGTCTACTTAAGATTCTTTCATATGTTACCAGCAATCCTGGCTTCATTAGACTTACCCTCACCCCTCATGGACCTTACAACCTGAGAATCTCCCCACAGAGAGGCCCAGAACGTACCTGCACATCTGGAAGGTTGTGTTGCAGGAGAGAAGCACTAAGCTTGGGGAATCCACATCTCTTCTGTCTGTCAAACATAAGCGAGCCTGCTCTTTGTCCCAGAAGGAAACATCAAAGTTGCTTGCTGCAAACACAAACCTGAGTAATGCTTGATTAAAAAGAGCTATCAGGGCCTTGCTTCTAAATTCAAAAACCGGCACATTCTATTTCCTTCCAAATAATTTCAGCAAGATAGCATAGAGACCTTAAGTTTGCACTTTCATAACTGAACACATCTTCTCCCAGATTAGCTTCTTTCTCCATTTTCCTATTCATTGAGATGCCAACCCATTTTCAACATTTCCTCACGCACCAGGTCAGGTCACCAAGGTTTGTTTTTGGGATTTTTTGTTGTTGTTTCACCTTTTAGACACCTCTTCCTTTTCCACTTTACACATGATTGAGTTGGTTTGGGCCCTCATCTTCAAAAGGTGAAGGACTAGGCTAGTACTAGGCAGTCCTTTGACTTCAGTTGTATTTGTCTTCAGTGTCCTAAAATGCAGAGTTTTCCCCCTAATTTCCCTGTTGAAAATTCTTCAGTAGGAAGAATTATACTTCAGTAGGAAAAGGATTTTCCTACTCCTTATCTCTCAAATTTCATTCACTCAGATTTTTTGTAAGAATTGCTTGTGGACCTCCAGGTAAGCATGCAGTCCTTGTCATTTTGGACTCCATGTCCTTATAAACTTAGAATTCCTTGGCATATGGTAGGCATGAGATATACACATATGCCACAAGTATTTATTGGGTGACTGAAAACATAAACAGGATTAGCATAAATGCAGCAGGGTTTGGTTTGAGGAATTCCTTTATCCTACATATTCCCTTTACCTTAACCAGTCATGATGATGAACTCTTGACAAACATCAGATGACTATTTAGATTTGTAAGGCCAACTACAGCGGCTCAGGTCTATAATCTTAGCACTCTGGGAGGCTGAAGCAGGAAAATTGCTTGAGCTTAGGAGTTCGAAACCAGCCTGAGCAAGAGCCAGACTTCATCTCTACTGAAAATAGGAAAATTAGCTGGGTGTTTTGGTGAACACCCATAGTCTCAGCTTCTTGGAAGGCTGAGGCAGAAGTATCACTTGAACCCAGAACTTTGAGGTTGCTGTGATCTAGGACACCATGGCACCCTAGCCTGGAGAGTGAGGCTCTGTCTCAAAAAAAAAGCTAAATTTGTAAACAATAAATAAATAAAAACATTAAGAAAGTGCAGATGTTACTTTTATATACTTTGTGCTTTCTAGACCCCCCCCAATTTTCAGACTATCAGTAATCATAATTATCTTGTTCAGTTGAATAACACCAATATAAATATAGACAAATCAAATTAGCCTTATTTTTTCTTAGGACCCTATGATTCATTAAAAGAAAAGTCTTCTCTTTGTTTATAGTTGGAAAAGGTAAAAAGCATAGTACATAAAGTGGCTATTAAAAAATCACTCTCCTGTCTTCTCTCCCTTAAATATTTCCATATTAATATAACTGTTGTCTTTGGCAAAATGTATGATGTAAGCATTTCTCCATGTAATCAACTCTGTAACTTTGTCAGCAAGAGTCTGAGCTTATGTCATGTGCACTTAGCAGTAAAAAGTTGGAGTACTTCAGTAAATGATATTATTGACCCATATATCTATTTAATATGCTGGGACACACCTTTGCCTACATAGGAAATGATATTTCCCCTTTTGGAGATTATTATTTTTTCCTTTGGAGATTCTTGAGGCTAAGTTTATTGCAGGATGCAAGCACTCCTTGGAGCCCTCTTGATTGTCTTCAGTGGGTCTTGTACCACTTCCCATCATAGTTCTTTTCCCTCCTGGAGGAGTCAGAGTAGCTTCATCTCCACTGGAACAGAACTCACAGAAGTATGCAAAAGCTGGTGTGTCTGCCAAGCCTTGGGTCTCTGCCAGGCCATGCAGAGAGGTGTATCCATTCTATACACTGACCATGACTCTGTTAGAGCACCCCACTTACGGTGAGCAGACCACAGACTACAATATACAGTCTCAAGAAATATTTCCACAGAATGGTGGTCTTAAGACTCTATTTTAGTTTTCTGTCCTCATGTGCCCAACTGTAAAATACTGTCAAAGCCAGAGTCACTGGGTGGTCATGTCTGGCTCGTTGTAGACATAGTTGATTCAGGGGCATTTGTCAGGCCCTGCTCTAAGTCCAGCTTTCCATATGACTCCAGATTTAGAGATGGGGACAAATGCCGAAAAGCATTCTTGGGTGCTCTGTTTTGCCTTTGCCATTTCCTGCTATCTCCTGCCCTCTGTAGCCTATTCCCCTCCCTAAACCTGGATCCTCAACTGTGGCTTGGCCCCAGGACACCACTCAGTCTTGGCAATTAATGTGGGCCTGTAATCTGCTAAACTGTGCAGAGTAATTTCATTTGGCCCCAATCATCATCCAGCCTGTGAACAGATCACCCTCTCTAGGAGATACTATTTTCACTCAGCTCTAGGGTTGATTATTTGCATTTTTTAATGATGCAATCATCATCTTAGTTAATGTTCTTCCATCCTCTTTCTTCTTAAACCTCTCCTGGGAGCCTCAGCCTGTATTTGCTCAATAATCTCACCATCCAAGGCCTAGAAGTCCAATGTGAGGTCCCCATGGAACCAAATCATCTTTGGAGATTCCACTAATGGAACTTGGCAGGCTCTTTGACCCTTACCCAGAGAAATAATATGCACACAAAGGCCTGCTCTAATTGAGATGGCCTAATCAGAAAAAGTCAAACATTATTTCATTACAGAAGAAGTATCTATCCCCTTCCCTGTAACTCCTTTCTTAAATGTTCTAATGCTGTTTACAAACAAATTTGGATTTGTTCTGTCTTAAAATTCTTCATTGTATTTTCACCAGGATAGATCCCCAAATCCCATTTTTGAAGTATAATAATACCTTTCATCTCTAATTATCTTTGATGTTCAGCTAGGCCCAGTCTTACCTTAGATCATCCCCTAAATTTCTGATCCCTGTCATCATGGGCACATTCCTACTTTCAGTCTCAGCTAGTACCCTCTAGTCAACTAAGACCTCCTTCTGGTAAATCATCACATTACTGTGATTCCTTCCATTATTTATCTTAGCCATGTTCACCTCTCCCTCGTCTTGGTCTTTAGCAAGTAAATCTAACCTTAAGAGGAGCCTCTGAAATGTTCTTTAGATATTTCCCACTTCAATTTCTCAATAGAGCTTTCTTCCCTGGCTACTTCTAAGTACTCCTGATTTACCGAGAAGTAGCTCATAAGTTAAGCTAAGCTCATAGATCTATTATGATTGCTATACACTGAGTTTTTCTTATTTGAAAAACTTGCTTGTGCTTTTTGCATGTTTAGCATGCTTCCAGCAGTTTCTATATTCTTGTGTCTGGCTAGTTTTGTTAACTTATATTGACTAGCTAAATATCTATCCTATAACTCCTTTCATCCTGGTAACACCTGCCAACCCATTTGTCCAGAACTTTTAAGTTGTCCTTTATCCATTTGGTCCTCCCTACCTATCCTCTGTCATCCTTACAGACTCCTCACCATTTAATAGAAACAATATCTATAACTTTTTGGTCAATATACTAGTCTTTGGAGCCATCTTTCTGTGATCAACTTCTGTCTAAAAAGACTCAGCTTCCCTAATGATTCTACTATCCTGAATGTATAGATCATAGATACAGATTGTTAAATTTGACTTTCTATTAAATTACTCTCCATTTTGAGTCCTAATACCAAATCTAAGTAGATATCAATTAAATCTTCATCTCTGTTTTTAAAGGCCATAGAAAGAAATAATAGTCTGATGTTTGATGTGTTAATGGCTTGTTGTACAACTCTTCATTTTCAGTTTCCAAAGAAAAGAATTTTCCAACCTATGCTTTTATCTGCCTTTTGCATTTGTGCATGAGGATCCACACTTGTCAGCTAAAACACTTCTAACAACAATTCTATCTCAGTTT
The DNA here is from genome assembly GCA_963573935.1 of Arctocebus calabarensis. Taxonomy (NCBI): domain Eukaryota; kingdom Metazoa; phylum Chordata; class Mammalia; order Primates; family Lorisidae; genus Arctocebus; species Arctocebus calabarensis. The sequence goes on from CAUYON010008994.1 coordinate 15,197, forward strand.
CCCAGTGCAGGCTCTATTTCTCCATATACTCACACACATTATTAGCATAGAATTATAAATCAGTCTCCTATATGCTTTCCCAGAAAATGTTGATAGTCAAAGTAAAACATGTTAGAGTAGCTGTAGTCAAATATTACTTTAGTAAACAGAGTTAAATCAAAAGATGGACAGAAATCTGAGATAATTTGTGCCAAGTTTGCCACTTATGCAAAAAGTTACTTGGTTTACTGGAAGCAGTATCTAGTAGCTTAAGTTCCAGAATTACTATTCTATTGTTGGGCAAATAGATGACTTATATGTAAGATGTGATCTTCATTAATAAGTAGAAGTGATGACCTCATGTATAGAGCTTAAGAGATGTGGTGGTTTTAATCTACATAAACATATATCTGGTTTTTGGTTTTTTAACTTTGTAGGAAGTCAACGTGTTGACTGTTGCATTGGTCAACCAAGACCGAGAGAACAATATTGAAAAAAGAAGCCAAGGCTTAAAATCAGAGAAAGAAGCTCTGCTAATAGGTAAGGAAATTCTGTTTGCATCTCTTTTCTTAAATAATTCTCAGGTAATTAACTTCATATTTTAGCAATTCATCTCCAACTTATTAACAATTTGAACGGCTTTGCTTTCTGGTCAGAGGTGTCATTAATTTCATCAAGGTTATATTACATACATTTCAAATTAGTGGCATACAAACTATGTGGGTTTTGCTCTTCTGTAACCATAAATATTAATTGGTTGTCAGACATAAAACCAAGTTCAGAAAGGTAAATTTGCATTTCAGAAGTCACAAATCTGAATTTTAAAGTTTGGACATGTCACTTTGAACTAGAAGCCAGGCTGGTTCTAGCCTAACAGTTTCAAATCAAATCAGATACCCAGGCTCCAGAGAATCGTTGAACCCTAAGATTAAGCTCCAAGCCCCTCAGCAGGGTTCATATCCTAAGGTCATCCCCTAAAGCCAATGAAACAGGCACTCAGGCTACTGGTGCTAGGCTAATTCAGGTCAGCCTTCCCTGGCCAAGGTTGGAGCCTTTCATCCAAGGTGAGAAAAAGAAGCTGCCCATTAAGGAAGAGGAAAGAGAAAGAAAGGAAATTAATATTTTCCTACAAATATTCAGCCCCACAACATACATCTAGCTTAGCTTTGTCTTCGTCTGGCCCAGAGAGAAGCCTCCAAATGATCTCTTATGAGAGTCATTGTTAGTGAAACCCACAGGAAGAATTCTTGATGAGGATGTGTTGATAAAGTGTCTGGGACCCACCTTTGAAATCTATATGTTTAAGGTTGTCACTCAAGCCCTCAAATTCAGGAGAAGGAAGCCACCATCCCAATTTCCATGATTACAGTACTCTTTCGAACTGCACCTTAGCAACTAACCCCAGTGTGGGTTTCCAAGTTTAGACTGACTCTTCCGTGGCATGGTTAAGAATGAAGCATTAGGCTATTGTGTGCGTGTGCATGTGAGACAAATTGTTCTTCTGCAGTTCGTTATCTGGCAGAAGAGACACCTGGTTGTATTTTCTAAATACTGCATGTTCTCTCCTCAAAATGACAGGGATGCCAGGGCCTGTAGAAGCTGGCACAGGAGGAATTAAATTCAAAGGATAGTCCAAACTTCATCCATCATATATAGATTTTTCAACTACAGGGTTATTGAAAATGACATCAAATTAGAGATACTCCAAGGAAAACCAATTATTTTTTTCTCTCTGATGATACACAGCTGTAATAACATGCCATGCACAAGTCTCAGAAGACTGCTGATGTGCTGTCAGTTCCAGGAACCTAAAATGAACCCGTGTGTAGTTGGTAACTGGATTTCTCTTCTATTGGAAAAGGTGTCCAATTCTGACAACTGTTTCTTTTTCACTAAGTGTGACAAAGGTGTGATTTCCCCCATAATGCTTTTAGGGTATACACAGAGCACATCAAACCTGCAATCCTGTCCCTCTCTGTTTAAGTGTGAATAATGCTGACCATTTGAAGGTTAAAAAAAATGGGAGTAAGTCTCTATTTCCAGATCTTAACTGTATTTTCTTCCTTTCACGAAAGGTTTCCCTTTTACATTCTACTGGGGACACACAGTTCATTTACAATGTCTTGTATATGTAGTAGTTACTAGTAGTCACTTACATATACATATACACATTATTGATACATATACACACGTATTTTTTAATCAGTTACCTCAAAACTTTAAAAATGACATGTTTTATGACATTGTACATTAATGAGAGTAGAAGGGAGATTATAACATGCCATCTCCAATACCTTTTGTATGAACCCCCCCCAAAAATTCATTAATTCAAGTGTATTAGAAATAAAAATATTAGCAAGTCAGGATTTTCAATAAAAAGTAGGCACAATCAACTCTAGATTTTCTAAGACTTTCCAACTCACTGTTGGTCTTTTGAACTAGTCTACCTATATTAACATTTGAAGTTTGGGGTAGAGCAAAAGAAAAACAGGATGTGACACTTACCATGCATCAGTATATGAGAATGTTTAGGTAGAAGGAAGGCTGGAAACAAGTGTCAGATTAATATAAACTCAAGAGTTTAATTTTTCTGTTTAGTTTTTCATTACCTGTCTGCCTTTCTCAATATTTTATTTTGCTCTACAAACGATATTTTGGCAAAAGATATAATATCCTGCCCACATCCACCCCCAAATATCCATACAATTCTACTCTATTATAAGCAAAGAGAGAATAATCCACTATAAGGACACTGCAATGGAGGAGAGTTTCCAAAAGTAGCAAAATGGATCCACCCAGAGGATGCAGTTGCTTCCTGCTATGAAATGAGCCTCTCTGCTAATTGAGTTTAGCCATTCGTTCTCATAGATACTGAGTGTTGGGACCACAAAGCCCTCCCCTGTGATCCCCTGTGATCTTCTGTGATCCTCTTCTGGGATCTAGATAGAGACTACAGCGGGAACAAAACTGCTGTGGACCACGATAAAGAGAAAAAGGACTTCTTGGTACAGGGGTTACTCTTTGCGGAAGAAATCTTATAGGTAGAATGATTCTAGGAGTCCCCTGATTGTCACAGTGGTGCTCAATCTTCCTAATGCCGTGGCCCTTTAATATAGTTCCTGTGGTCACCACCCATAGGTTGAGAACCACTGGTACCCCTGAGACAAGTACCCCAGAGATCTTCCCTTGGAATAGTTAAACCCGTGCAGAGGACACAATGGGCGTGCTCTAAGCCAGCCTAAAATGCCAAGGGCATAGAAGAAAATCTCTCTCAACTTGGAAATATTAATTGGCAAAATCTTAATCACGCCTGGTGTTGCAGTATATATAAGGTCTAGCAGAAGTGACGCCTGTTATGTTACAGAATTACATGTGCAAATAACAGCAGAAACAATGCCTATTTTTATGAGCTGGTATACCAATCTATACCTGTCTTTTATTACAAAATCATGAGCATGTAATTTGGTAACGTAACAATATCTCACTCAAGCACAAAAGGGTATTACTTCTGCTGTTCCCCAGTACTATATGCCAGTATATTCAGATGACTCAACACGCCTTGGGGGCACATAAAATATTATTTAAGAAAGGCACACTTGGCACAAAACTTGATTGCCTGGAAGAGAATGGGAATGAAAAATCAGTAAACTCTTCAAATGAATTCTATTTATAGAGAGTACAAAACTGAAGCTACAACTCCCTAAACAATGAGCCATCCTAGTTATTTGCGATTACCTGTGGCACTAATTTATTTGGGCAAAAATGTGGATTCTGTCCAGACATTCTCATGACCATTGGAGTTTTGTTTTGGGTTTTTTTTTTGTTTGTTTTGTTTTTGTTTTTTTGCAGTTTTGGCTGGGGCTGTACTTGAACCCGCCACCCCCGGTATGTAGGGTCAGCACCCTACTCCTTCAGCCACAGGCACGCATGACCACTGGAGTTTTTATTTCAAGACATATAAGTCAGTATTTATTGGAAAGAATCACTGAGATTTCAATGATACCATGATTTGGAACATTGCTTATCTGGATCCTGACTCTTTTGAGTGTTCAATCATTCTGCCAAACTTCCTTCTTGACAATTAATGGAGATTGAATTGTTCCAACTCAGCTAGAGAAAATAGACCCTCAGAAAGAACTTTAGTATGCAATTTCTGGATTATTTATTTTGCAATCAATGCCTGTGAAGAAATGTTGACATATAATTGAACACTAAAAAATTCAGTTTTTATAGGGCATTAAAAGTAGCATTTTAAGTTTCATAACTTTATAGTAACTGCACTTTAGGTCAGGTTGACATTGCTCAGTGTCAGTGCCAGAACTCCTGGTTCATTTTGCATATGGCCCAACATGTTAGATTTGGCATACATTGCAGTTGTTTGGAATACAAATGAATCAACATTTTCTATGTAGAGCCAAAATTTCAGAGCCGTGTTTGGTTGGATGTTGTTATGAAGGAAAATAGATCAAATTTTTTTTATTGATAATAGTTCTGAAGAGGTGCTGATAGAATAACTCTGAGTCTATATCACTCTATCTATCTTCTCTTGCTTTATTGACAAGTACATTTTGGGGGTACAAGTTGAATTCTGTACTCATCCCCTGAGTAGTGTACATTGTAACCCTTTGGTAATTTTGTTTTGTTTTGTTTTGTTTTGTTTTTGAGACAGTCTCACTGTGTCATCCTGGGTAGAGTGCTGTGCCATCAGCCTAATTCACAGCAACCTCGAACTCTCAGGCTTGAGCCATCTTCTTGCCTCAGACTCCTGAGTAACTGGGGCTACTTCTGCTGGTCCCCTGTACTATATGCCAAGCCACACCACGACACCTAGATAGTTTTTTGCTTTTAGTAGAAACAGAGTCTCTCTCTTGCTCAGGCTGGTCTTGAACTCCTGAGCTCAAGCAAACCACTCACCTCGGCATCCCCAGCCAGGGTACTAGGATTACAGGCATGAGCCACTGAGGCCAGCCACCCCATAGGTAATCTTTAATCCTTTCCCCCGTTTGAACCTTCTCCCTTTTGAATCTCCAAGATCCATTATATCCTGTTACTTTTTTTTTTTTTTTTTTTTTTTTGGCTGGGGCCGGGTTTGAACCCACCACCTCCAGTATATGGGGCCAATACCCTACTCCTTGAGCCACAGGCGCTGCTCTCCATTATACACTTGTAAGTACCCATGTGTAGCCATAGTTTAGCTCCTGCTTATGTGAGAACATGCTGCTTTATTTTTCTGTTTCTTAGTTACTTCACTTAGGATAGTGGCCTCCAAATCCATCCAAGTTGTTACAAAAGATATTAATTCATTCTTTATTATGGTCAAGTAGTACCCTATGGGGGAAGGGTGTACACACACACATTCTTAATCCATTCATCAGTTGATAGACACTTAGGTTGGTTCCATATTTTTATGATTATGAGTTGTGCTGCAATAACATATGAGTGCAAATGTCTTTTTTATATAATGATTTATTTCCCTCTGGGTAGATACCTATTAGGAGGATTGAAGGGTCAAATAGTAGATCTACTTTTATTTCTTTGAGGAATCTACATAGCGCTTGTACTAATTTACATTTCCACTAACAGTGTGTAAGTGTCCCTTTTCACAACATCTGCACCAACATCTATTTTTATGTTTTACTTTTTAGTAATGGTTTATTCTAATTAGAGTAAGATAGAGTATCTCATTGTGGTTCTAATTTGCGTTTCTTGGATGATTAAGGATTTTGAGCATTTTCTAATATATTTCTTGGCCATTTTTACTTTCCAAAAGGTTTGTTTGTGTCATTTGCCCACTTTTTAATTGGATTGTTTATTTTGTTCTGAGTTGAATGCCTTATAGATTTTGGATATTAGTCCTTTCTTAGATATATAGTTTGTAAATATTTACTCTGATTCCATAGAATGTCTGTTTACTCATTTAATTATTTCTTTTGCTCTGCAGAGGCGCTTTAGTTTAGTTAAGTCCCCATTTGTCTATTTTTGTTTTGACTGTATTTGATTGTATTTTGACTAGGTCCTAGTCATAAATTCTTTGCCTAGGTCAGTGTGTATATAACAAAAGTTTCTCCAGATTTTCTTCTAGGCTTTTTATGGTTTCAGGTCTTACATTTAAGTCTTGCCTCCATCTTAAGCTAATTTGTGTATATGGCGAAAGATAGGAACCCAGTTTCATTCTTCTGCATATGGCTATCCAATTTTCTCAGAACCATTTATTAAACAATGTGTCCCTTTCCCAGTGTGTGTTTTTGTCTGCTTTGTTGAAGATCAGTTAGTTGTAGATATTTGATTTCACTTCTGGGTTCTCTGTTCTGTTCCAGTGATCTATGTGTCAACTTTTATGCCTTTAGCTATTCAGACTGGTTTTTGGTTCAATATTAATATTAAAATTGCTTTTTCTAAGTCTGTGAAACATAATGTTAGTATTTTCACAGGAATTGCATTGAATCTGTACATTGCTTTGGGCAGTATAATCATTTTAACAATGTTTATTCCTTCAATCCATAAGCATAAGAAGTTTTTCTTAGAAGAAATTAAGGTTTTTCAACATTTTTCCATTCATATGATGTTGGTTGTTTGTTGTATATGGCCTCTATTGTTGTGAGGTATATTTCCTATATGCTGAATTTTTGGAAAGTTTTTAATCATGTATGTATACTCTTTTTTTTAATGCTACCTTGGAAAAAGTTTCATCTGCTGATGAAAAGAATATATATTCTGCAGGTTTGGGGTAGAATGTTCTGTATATAGGTCTAAAGTCTAATTAAAGTCCAGTGTTCCTTTGTTAATTCTTTGTATCAATGATTTGTATAGTGCTGTGAGTAAGGTGTTGAAGTCTGGCACTATTACTGTATTGCTATCTCTTTTTTTATTCTAGTAATATTTGTTTTATGCATCTGTGTGTTGTGTATATATATATATTAGGATCATTATATCCTTTTGCTGAATTGATCCCTTTGTCATTATGCAATGACCTTCTTTGTCTTTTTTACTCTTTCTGATTTAAAGTCTGTTTTAACTGATATAAGTATAGCTAGTCATGCTTGCTTTTGGTTTCTGTTTCTGTGGGGTATCTTTTTCACCCCCTTTACTTTTGTATGTATCTTTATGGGTGATGTGGGTTTCTTGTGAAAAACATATAGTTGAATCATGTATTTTTGTCCATTCTGCTAATCTATATCTTTAAGCAGAGAAATTAAGTTATTTATAGTCAAGCTTAATGTTGATATATGATATGGATTATTCTTGTCATAATGCTACTTGTTCCTAGTTGCTTTACAAATTATTTCTTTCTTTTTCTTTTTGTCTTGTACTTTGCTGAACTTCTATTATATTGCCATTTAATTCCTTTCTTTTTCTCCCTTTGTGCATTATTTTACTAGGCCATGTGTTTTCATGATGATGCATGTTGACTTTTGTTTCCATGTTTAAGACACTTTTGCTCATTTTCTGTAGGGCCAGTCTAATGGCACAGATTCTCTCAGCATTTGTTTTTCTGGGAATGACTTTATTTCTCCTTCATATATGAAGCTTATTCTGGCAGGATATAGAATTCTTGGGTGCCAGATTATTTCTACCACTTTGAAATGGCATACCATTATCTTTGCCTGTAAGGTTTCTGTTGAGAAGTCTGCTATTAGTCCATTGGGCTTTCCTTAATAGATGACTAGATACTTTTCTCTTGATAATTTTAAAAGTCTTTCTTTTCTTTCAACTTTAGTCCTTCTGATTATAATTTTCCATGGTGAAGTCCTTTCTGCAATGTATTTGCCTGGGGATAGCATTGTGCCTCCTGTATCTGAATGTTGAACTCTCTTGATAGTCCTAGGAAGTTTTCATCAGTTATTTCCTTAAATAGGTTTTCTAACGTTTTTGATTTCTCTTCTCTCTAGGGAGTACCAACAATCAGTAGATTTAGTCACTATATGTCCCAGACACCTTAAAGGCTTTGCTCATTATTTTTTATTCCATTTTGCTTATTTTTGTCTGACTGAATTATTTCAAAAGACCTGTCTTCAAGTTCTCAGATTCTTTTCTCTGTCAGTCTTATCTGTTCTTAACACTTTCAATGTTTTGTATTTCCTGCAATGAATTTTTCAGCTCCAGAATTAGTGGGGTTTTTTGTTTTAATGATATGTCTCCTTCATAAATTTCTCGTTCATATCCTGAATTAATTTTCTGATTTCTCTGTACTAGTTTTGAGATTTCTCTTCCGTCTCATTGATTTTCTTTAGAATCAGTCTAGTAGAACCTCCACAGTTGACTCCCTCCCTACCATGACCTTATCCTTAAGGTCACCTAATTTTTATAGACTGGACATGCATCACATGTATATTTCAGTACAATAGGCCTAGTTCCTTATGTTGACCACCTCTATATGTTGAGCAGTTTGTTACAGTCCCTTAGGTGGTAAACTTACAGAGGTTCTATTATATTTAGAATTCTTTATCTGGCATTCTGAAGAATTGTTTTTGATCATGATACATTGTTGGACAATTATGTGGTCCTTTCATGTTGTCATATTTTCTTGCTTTTGCACATTTCTCATGTCCTGCCATTGATCTCTATGCATCTGATTTAGCAGTCATTTGTGCCAATATTTTGAAATTGTTTTTGAAGAGGGGAAGATTTTTTCTGAAGATATATATGTAGTATATATCATTGGTTGAGTAAGAACACTTTGGCTTTGATTTGGAGTGCCTATAGTAATGTGATCTTTGTATGAATTCTTAGTCAGGATGCAGCGTCAGTGGTGCCTGTGATATCCTTGGTGGTTGAGGGTACAGTTATTAGTTGAGGCTATGGTAAAGTTTTGCTGGATATTTGAACAGCATCTGAACCAATCTTTGTATCACAGTGATTAGAAGCACTAGGATAAAAATGCCTGATTTTATGCCCAGAACAGCTTATGCTAGCAGGAGTGTTACCGTGTCCTGGGGACCAGTTCTTGGGCCTTCATGTGGCTTGCTCAGAAACTAGTTATTGTGATGTACAGTGTCTACATCTGTATCAGCCTGAACTTAGCCCAAGGGCAAGGCACTTCCTAGCTTTAAACTCCCAACCTGGTATCTCAACCCTGTGACTAGAGAAGGTGGAGCCTCTTCTAAGCAAACAGCATGGGCAAGCAGGTGGGAGGAGTGCCATTGTGTTTTTTCTCATAGCAGCCCATAGCAAGATGGTAGGAATTACCCTAGGTATGTGTAGGAGAACTTAGGCTTCCTTATCCTCCTCAGCTGGGTGGGACTTCACCACATCAGCCTAAATTCAGCTTAAGGGTAGGATGCTGCCTGACTTCAAAGTCCAAAAATTATGTTCTGCCATGTGACTAGAGAGGGTAGGTTTCTTGTGGCCCTTCAGGCTGTGATGGCAGGAAACTGTGGAGAGTGTGATTTGCTCCTGCTCAATACTTAGTCCCACAGCAGCCAGCTAACGAATGGTAGGCACTATCTCAGATGTGTGCTAGAAAGCCTAGTTTCCCTTCTCCTCCCGAGGCAGGCCAAGGCTGGAGCCGCATAAGCCCAAAGTCAGCCCAAGGGTAATGTCAAACTCTCAAAATTGTGCTTTGGACCTGATTCTGGATAGGCTGGGGTCCTACCCAGACAAGCAGCATGGTTGAGAAACTGTGGAAAATTCTATCTACTTATGTCTCAGTCTCAATAGGAGCATGCAGCAGGATGCTGGGGACTTTCCCAAAGGTGCATGAGAGCACCTGGGCTCCTCTGTCCCTCCTCAGAGTCTTTCAACGGCTGTAGGTATGCTCAGAGTTCCCTGGTGTCTCACCTTGAGGAATGGTGCCCAGCTCAAGCTGCTCTAGACTTGGATGCCTATGAAATTCCACATGGGTTCCCTTTCTGGAGCAACATCTCTGTACACTCTCCAAGAAGCACCCTATGTTAGCTCTAAGAACTATGTGGGTTGAGTGAGTGCTCTTATAGTCAACATTATAAAAGCTCATCTTGCAGAGGAGAGTCCTAGGTCCTTTTCCCTTACTCTTTGCTCACCCTTAGGAGATGCTCCTAGCTCCTTGCCAGTCTCTGGCCAGGCAAGTTGCCCTGAGCCCTCTTGTAACCCATTTTTGTTGCTCCCTATAATTTCCCTAATGAATGCTAGTAGCTTTTGCTCCTAGATAGTCTGTTCAGAGTGTGAGAATTGGCTTACAACTTTGATTCCTCTCCATGGAGGAAGCACATACCACTTGTGTCTAGTTGGCCGTCTTGAGCCTACTACCCCTACGAGACAGTTTTTATACTCTTCACTTGCTTATTAGTAATGACACAATAAATTCCAATCCCAGAAACTGTGATTTGCACCCTGTCAGTGATAACCATCACTGGAAATCCCATCCAGATATAGTTAGAACCATCTTGACAACTTTTGCTATTTACAAAGCAGTTTTTCCTTAAAGCCTTCCAGGTCCTTTGAGATTCTTAAACTCATAACAATCAGGCAAACTTTATTACAAATGCCGATGTCTCTGCAGATCAAGATACACAGCGTAGATCACCAAGATGCTTCTTACTTCACATCTTTCTCTCCCTCCAAACCCCCACCTTTTCTATCACTGTCACCATCTCACCCATGTTCACCCAACTACAACACTACAACTTATCAGAATTGTTATGTTCCCCCTAATACATGGGTATGAAGAAGCAGATGAGTGGAATATGGAAAAATGCATTTACAGAAGGTTAAGTGATAACTTTTTGGTGCTTTCAGTGAGTAAAGTTGAGACTATATTTAGGAGGTACCTGAAAAAAATAATCTAAAGTGTGTATTCTTCTTTAAAAGCTGCTGACCATAAATAATGAGCCATTGACCTAAATCTGACTTCCAAGGCACAGATGATCAATAAATCAGCAAACATATGTCAAGAGCCTATGATAAAAATTATCAGTCTTCATTGTGGAAAAAAATTATCTGAGTACCCTGTTCATTGTAAAACTAACATCTAAGGTGCACTTCTGGTACCATATTTTGAGAAACATTGGTTTGTCATATACCAGCAACTGTGTTAAAGGTGGTGGTAAGATGATCTCTTTTCTCAAGAAGTTCATAGTTGGAGACAAAGAAAATAGTTAATTACAATGAATGTGATTTGTCTACAGAGAAGGAGCTATGTTTGCTGCAGATGCCTGGTCAGAAGAAAGGACAATTGAGCTAGTTCCAAAGGATGTAGAGAGTATCACTGGGTGGGTGAAGAAGTTGTATTTCAGGGCATTTCAGACACAAGTAACAATTTGCTAAAAGGCCCAAATATCGCCTCAGTGGCTTAGTTGGAAAAATAATACAAATAGACAAATATTAAAAAACAAAATAAAAAGTGACCAAGGATACAAGATCAAGTTCTGTACTCACCAAATAAGTGGAACAAACTGCTTTTTTGGAAAGTTAAAGCTCATTGGAATCCCAAGGCACTTAGAACCCAGTCTAGGCCACAAGCATTTAATCCATTTGCTCCTACCCACTCAGTTTTGAGTGCTTCATGGTGCCACAGCTGCCCACAAACAATTGGCTCCTCCTGGCCTTCTGGGGGACTAGATTCTGTGTGACTTTTTTCCCCACTAGCTCCCCAGTTCCGTGTTCATGGAGCCTTCAAATGGCTTCAGCATGAAGCAAGATTATTTCAGCCTGGTTGATGGCCAGGTCTCCAAACATTCCTAGCAAGATATGACTGTGCCTGCAGACAGCTATTCATTGCATTGCCAAGGTCCTGGGAGATCCCCAATGTTCCTATCAGTGAGCTGATAGGCCCCAGGGTCTTCCAAAGTTTCCCAGGAGACTGTCAGCCAGTATGGGTATAGAGAAAACTGACCTCAGCTCAGACTTTACAGCTTGACACCAAGAGTGTGGAAGGAGAATCCAGGCAGCCTAAGGGAGGGGAGTATCTTCTGATAGGATTCCATTTGTCATGCCATTCAAAGAGAATAATGTGCTGGCTCAACTGAATGTACAAACTGATAATTTGTTCTCATCAGGTAACCAATATAACGTTTAAACTAGGAGCTCATAGAACAAAATGTGGGAGTAGGAGGGATCAGCCCTATGACAAGCCACAATACTCAGTGATCCCTGAGCAGCCCCGAGTTAATGAGGAAGTGGGGAGAAGGGTTTTGAGTATTTGTGGATGAGGACATGTGATCCATTGGGCAATCAAAGACAAATCACTTATCCAGTGTGGACCTAAGTCCTCCAGCTATATAAAGTTAGGATGTTTGATTAGATGGCCTTTTTCTTAATCTTAACCAGGGCCAAGAAGCAAATAGATCAGCAGTTTTCACCTGTGGGTCGTGACCCACAAGAACTGTATTAAGAGCTCACGGCATTAGGAAGCTTGAGTACTAGTGAATTACATAGTCTTTTTTCAACTCAATATTCTGCAATCTATGAGGACTTTTTTTGGGGGGGGGGAAACAGAGTCTCACTTTGTTAACTGACACTAGAGTACTGTAGCGTCATAGCTCACAGTAACCTCAAACTCTTAGGCTCAAGCAATTTTCTTGCCTCAGCCTCCCAAGTAACTGGGACTACAGGCACCTGCCACAATGCCCAGCTATTTTTAGAGATAGGGTCTTGCTTTTGCTCAAGTTAGTCCTGAACCTGTGAGTTCAGGCAGTCCACCCACCTTGGCCTCCCAGAGTGTTAGGATTCCAGGCATGAGCCATGCATCCAACCTTTATGAGGACTAATATGAAAGCTTCATTACCCTGCAGACAGTGATCTTGTATGTAAGTAGAGTATAGTATGCTTTATGTGTTTATCAACACATAAACGTGAACTCTATTACTTTATACCTTTAAAACAAAAAAGAGGGAAAACTTGTCTTGACCCCATGACCTCTTTTGACCAACAGCTATTTCCTGCCTCCATTCAAAGCACAGCTCTTCTGAGGATTCACCCATGGTGGGTTTCCATGCCCTTCCTTATTCTCTCTCTCCAGCCCCCTCCTATCTGGCTTATGTCCCCACGCTGCAACTGTTCTTTTCCAAGTCTGTGTCCCCAGTGAGTTTCATATGGATTGCCAGCTTCTCAACCCCTCCATCTGGCAGCTATTCTCACATCTCCTGGCAATACCTTCTCTTGGCCATCATGACCACTGTTTCCTATTGATCACTCCTTCTCAGATTCCTTGGATGATTCTTTAGCTTCACCTCTAAATTTTGAGCTTCTTCAGAATTCACTCTTGAGAACTTTTCTCTACCTAAATAATCTCAATGAATATATTGGCTTTAAATCTCTTCTGTTGCCATTGACTCATAAATTTATATTATATCCAACTGCCCTTTAATACCTCCATTTAGATGCAAATGGATATCTCAAATTTAATAAGGCCAAAGAAGAATTCTCAATTCCCATTTTCCTGCCCTAATGTGCCCCTTTCCCAGTATTCTTATCCAGGAAAATGGTACTACCTAGTTGCTAAGGCCAAAAGCTGAGGACTGATCTTTGATCCCCATATCCTTTCCCATTCACATGTGGTCCATTTTCATCTTGTAGTCTAGATCCAGGTCATCTGCAAACACTTCTAACTGGCCTCCCAGTTTTTTGTCTATTCTTCATAATAGCAGCTTCAGAGAAAATCTTAAAACATTCATATCATGTTCTTATTTATAATCCCTCTTGTAGATTCCAGCCACGTTCAGAATTTAATCTAAAACCCTGACCCTGGTATATAGGGTCCTCCAGGGTCTAGCTCCCACTCACCTCTACACACTTGTTGTATCACTGGCCGACCCGCTTTGTTCCTGCCAGCTCATTTCTACCTCAGGGCCTTTGCACTGTCTGTGGCCATAACCCAGAATACTCTTCCCCCAGGCTTTCTGTGGCTGGTTCCTTCTCATATGATACTCCAAAAAATCTGCTTTCTGAGATAGATGCCTTGGCAGGACCACCCAGTATGAATGACATACCATTCAGGCTTGAGGGCGCTCTCTCTTCCATCCTCCCTATTTTGTTTTCTTCTTTGTGCTTAGCACTTTCCGAAAAAGTTTTCTTTCTTTTTATTCTTTGTGTTAATCATCTATATTGTTCACCTACAAGACCTGAAATCTTGTCTGTCTTACGCCATGCTGTGCCCCTAGCACCTTGCCACCTCATTGCCACTAAGTGTTTCAAATGACTAAAGGAAGTGAATAAAGCAGCAAAAATCAAGTACTATTTGGTTAATTTAAATGTTGCCCCCTTGATCTTCGTAAGGTATAAATATGGGACTAACCTAGATAATTTTGATAGGAAAAGCTCAGAATGCTCTTATGCAACCTGTTTAAATGGGATTCCCTGACAAGAGATTTGCCACAGGTTGCGTGTCTTTAAGTAGCTCTGAGATGTGTGAAAAACCCAGTTTTATTGACAACTTCCTCTATTCTTTTTTCTTTTTAAATTTCAAGATATTACAGGAGTATACATATTTTGGTTACATACTTTTCTTTGGTATATTTTAAGTCATAAGTCAAAGTTATAAGTGTGCCCTTTACTCAGAAGTGTGCAGTGTACACATTAGATGTGGGTTTACCCATCCTTTTCTCCCCAGCTACTTGAATTCTGTTCAGTTTTGCTTCTATATGTGCACATAAGTTGATCTTAAATTAGCTACTTACAATTGTATTTTCCTCTTTGGGAAAACCACTTCTTAAATATAGAGACCTTCTACTTCTCCATGGAAACAGCCCAGACCAATTGTTGGGTCCATTTTGAGATCCACCAGTTCAGCAACAGCTAACTTCTCTCCCACCCTCTGTTCCTAGTATTCATTTTACCATTCCCTTAGGTCCCTCCCAGAAGACCATAATATGGTCTCCTTCTGTTGGGTTTGTAGCAATTCTCATTAGCTTTTGCGTTATAGGTATCTTTTATCCATTCCCAGGGAATATCCCAGTGCCTTTACAGAAGCTACAAAGAGGTGTTAGTTGTTATTTCAAGAAACTTTTCCCTGTACACATACCCAAAAGAATCTGAATCTGATCCAAAACACAGGGCCTAAACTGCATTTCTCAGGTGGCCTGACTGATGCTTCTGTGATGCTGCTGGGATGGGCAGGCACAGGTGTGGAAGTGGGGCTGAGGAGGAGCTGGATACTGGGGGGTGATGACTAATGTTTCCCTTTCTGAGTACCTCCAGCAACACTGGATAATTAGGTTGTCATCCAAAGGAAAAGCTTGGGAAGTCTTTTGGTGACTACCTACCTTGATCCCATGAGTAGCTACTGGCAAAAAGCTAATGGCTTCTTGATAGGATATGGTTCTGAACACCCTCCTAAAGATATTCAAGTCTGTGTCAGGATTTCTACTATGATTTTAGAAAGGTATACAGAAACCATGTGAGAATTTTCCCCTTAGTTTCATGAGCAAAATAGTTTTGATGAAAATTTTTTATGCCCCAAACATCTAAGCTACTCTGTCCTAAATCCATAACAGGATGGCTTAGGATCAAGAATCACCAGTGAAGAATCTCTTCAAATTATTGGATTTTTGAGAGAGTATTACATCATCAGTTAGGACTTATAGAAATATTTAAAGTTTTCATTTATCCCCATTTATTAATAATGGACTAATAGAAATTTTAAATAAGTATACTGGCTATTTCCAATTATAGGAAATAAATTCATTCACTATATATCCATTGTGAATGTACACTGTGTTCCAGATACAGAAACAAAACACACAGAGACAATAGGCAGAGTAGCAGCCTCAGGATTGGGGTGAGGGACAGCAGGCAGTGGGATATAGGCACAGATACATGCAGAGTAGTCAGCCTCACAGAGGTAACACAGGGCCACTCCAGGTCCTCCCGTTTCTGGTGTCCCTACATTTCCTATGGCAGCATCTTACCTCCTAGGCTAAGCATTACTGGCCTTTCTCCCAGTCGTTCCCCCATCGTCCTCTGACTTGTTCTCTTCATCCTACTAAGAATGTCTGTGGGTTGACATCACACTTTCATGGACACTTGGAAGGAAGGATGTGGGTGATCCCCAGGATATCAAAGATGTCCAATGGGGATATTAAATGTGAAAAATGTTTCCTTCCATCTTGGGCCCCTGCGATGGTTAACGTGTAAAACTGTCCAGGCTATCTACCTTCTGAGATGTCTCCTTGCCCCATGGAAACACACACACCCTGGTCATTCTGAAGGCTTCAGTGTCATCATTATTCCCGGGCTCAGCCCTACTGCCTATTCCCTATGCTGGTGCAATGGGAACAAGGCCAGGCCTGGCAGCCTGCTGCCCATGCAGACAGCCAACCTGGGAGAGGATCATAGCTTCCTTCATGCTGTGCCCTCCAATCCCTGAGACCCTCTGCAAGGAGCAGCAGTCTTCCCTTGGAGGCCCCTGTGTGGGGGAGAAGAAAAAGGTTTCCCACTAGGAGTAACGCTACCTGCTCACAGAGCCAAAGCTGACTGTGACTCCTCCTCCCTCTCCTCATCCTCATGGTGCTGTAGGGGGGACAGTCTGACTGTCACTTGTTGGAGACTCTCTGTGGGAAGCAGTGGGCATGGGAACTGGGACAGGGAAGTCCTAATCACGCTCCTGAAACAGAAATGATTCCCTCCACACACACTGTAATCCAGCTCTCACTCTCCCACTTACAGTACAGATAGATGGAAGAAATAAGCTATAATATTTCATGGTACAGAGGGGAAATTGTAGTTAATAATAATTAATTGTATATTTCAAAATAGCTTGAAAAGAAGAGCTGTAATGTTCCCAACATGAAGATAAATATTTGAGGCAATGGATACCCCACTTACTCTGATTAGATCATTCCACATAATATACAGATATCAAAATATCATGTTCCCCCCAAATATGTACAACTATAACATATCAATAAAAATATCTTAAAGAAATAAAAAAAGAAATGCAAATGAAAGTGCATTTCTGGCTCCCTTTAAACAACACAAACAACCAGGGGCAAACAGTAATTTGTTCTAATTTGTCAAAGGAAATCATTCATGAGCTTCTATGTTTTAGCCTTCATTAGGTTTTTTTTTTCAAGTATAGTTTTATTATTTTTTTTAATTTTTATTAAATCAAAATTGTGTACCTTAGTGCGATCATGGGGCACAATGTGCTGATTTCATATACAATCCGAAATATTGTCAACTGTTAAACATAGCCTTCATGGCATTTTCTTAATCACTATATGAAGATATTGATATTCTACATTTAGTAAGTTTCACCAGTATCTTTCTGAGATGTACCGTAGGTGTGATCCCACCATTTGTCCTCCCTCTACCCATCCTCCCCCTCCCCTCTCCTCCCTTGCCCTTTTCCCCGTATTCTTGTGCTGTAATTGGGTTTTAGCCTTCATATGAAAGCTATAAATAAGCTTCATATTAGGGCTGAGTACATTGTATACTTTTTCTTCCATTCTTGAGATACTTTGCTAAGAAGAATATGTTCCAGCTCTATCCATGTAAACATGAAAGAGGTAAAGTCTCCATCTTTCTTTAAAGCTGCATAGTATTCCGTGGTATATATGTACCACAATTTATTAATCCATTCATGTGTCAATGGGCACTTGGGCTTCTTCTATGTCTTAGCAATTATGAATTGGGCTACAATGAACATTCTGGTACAGATGTCTTTGTTATAATGTGGTTTTTGGTCTTCTGGGTATATACCTAGTAAAGGCATTATAGGATCAAATGGTATGTCTGTTTTTAGATCTCTAAGTATTCTCAAAACATCCTTCCAAAAAGAACGTATTAGTGTGTATTCCCACCAGCAATGTAGAAGTGTTCTCTTTTCTCCACATCCACACCAACATCTCTGGTTTTCACATTTTGTTATATGGAATAATCTTACTGGAGATAGATGATATCTCAAAGTAGTTTTGATTTGCATTTCTCTGATGATTAAGGATGGTGAGCATTTTTTCATGTGTCTATAGGCCGTGCACCTGTCTTCTTTAGAGAATTTTCTCTTTAAGTCCTTTGCCCACAGTGAGATGGGATCACTTGTTCTTTTCTTTCTAATACCTTTGAGGTCTCTGTAGATTCTGGTTATTAAACATTTCTTGGAGGCATAACCTGAAAATATTTTCTTCCATTCTGAGGACTGTCTGCTTACTATACTTACTATGTTCCTGGCTGTGCAGAAGCATTCTAGTTTGATGAGGTCCCAGTAGTGTATTTTTAATACTGCTTTAATTGCCTGGGGAGTTCTCCTCATAAAATATTCACCAGGCCAATTCCTTCAAGAGATTTCCCTGCACTTTCTTCCAGTATTTTCATAGTTTCATGTCTTATGTTTAAATCTTTGATCCAGTGAGAGTCTATCTTATTTAATGGTGCGAGGTGTGGGTCCAGTTTCCATCTTCTACAAGTTGCCAGCCAGTTCACCCAGCACCATTTGTTAAATAGGTAGTCTTTTCCTCCACTGAATATTTTTAATTGGCTTGTCAAATAAAATAATGGTAAATAGCTGGATTCATCTCTTGGTTCTCTGTTCTGTCCCAAACATCTACCTCTGTTTTTGTGCCAGTACCATGCTGTTTTGATCACTATCAATTTATAGTAGAGTCTCAGGTCTGGTAGCATGATTCCTCCTGCTTTGTTTTTATTTCAGAGTAATGTCTCAGCTATTCGAGGTTTTTTCTGATTCCATGCAAAATGAAGTATTATTTTTTCTGAGATCTTTAAAATATGACAATAGAGCTTTAATAGGAATTGCATTAAAATTATATATTGCTTTGGGTTGTATAAACATTTTAACAATATTCATTCTTCCCAGCCATGAGCATGGTATATTTTTCCATTTGTTAACATCTTCAGCTATTACTTTTCTTAGAGTTTCATACTACTCTTTATAGAGATCTTTCACACCCTTCGTTAGGTAAACTCCCAAATATTTCATCTCCTTTGGCACTACTGTGAAAGGAATAGAGTCCTTGACTGTTTTTTTGTTTTGTTTTGGTTTTGGTTTTGCTATTGTTAGTATGTATAAAGGCTACAGATTTATGGGTGTTGATTATATAGCCAGAGCCATTACTGTATTCCTTGATCACATCTAAAAGTTTTGTAGTAGAATTCCTGGTGTTTTCCAGATATACAATCATATAATCTGCGAAGAGTGAAAGTTTGATCTCTTCTGACCCTATGTGGATAACCTTGATCACCTTTTCTTTCCTAATTTCAATGGCTAAAACTTCCACTACAATGTTAAAGACCAATGGAGACAATGAACATCCTTACCTGGTTCCTGATCTAAGTGGAAATGATTTCAGTTTAACTCCATTCAATACAATATTGGCTGTGGGTTTGCTGTAGATGCCCTCTATTAGTTTAAGAAATGTCCCTTCTATGCTAATTTTCTTAAGTATTCTGATCATGAAGGGATGCTGGATATTATCAAAAGCTTTTTCTGCATCAATTGAGAGATTCATATGGTCTTTATTTTTTAATTTGTTCATGTACTGGATTACATTTATAGATTTATGTATA